>NQII01000959.1:850878-1003936 GCA_002778355.1 Clitarchus hookeri | reverse complement strand
CCCCAACCTTCTCCCTCATCAGAGAATTCCCTCACCAAACACCTCCCAACCCCTTCCACCTTCCCTTCGACTCGTAACATTAAAATATATTAAATAAAATGTATATTCCAGTAAAAATATTTTCATATTAGAATTTAATATTATTGGTCCGTCACTTCGGATTTATTATAATTATTTCCGTTTTAATATAAAAATTATAATTTACGAAAGAGTGCGCTATCGCTAGATATGTTTTTAATTTTTTTTTTTTTTTTTTAGAAAAAATTAAACTGTATATGTGTTTATCTACACAGTGTTACTTTCACCAGAAAGAGCAAGTGAATTCTTACAAACAACTTGCATAACCCTACCTAATTTCACAATTGTTTTTTTTTATGTGACAGTGTTCAGAGTGAAGAATCTTTGTCTTGCTGCGCTGCGCACCATCCACAGCGAGCGGTGGGAAGTGCGAATCGCGCATGCGTCCCATGCCTGTCCCATGACGGCTGAAAGCCTACTGATCGCATACGACATAAATAATTGGCCAGGGCGTGGAAGGAATCACACATGTATAAAAAGCCGATGTGCCGACGGTCTGCCAACTTTAGACATTGTGCAATCAGCGACATAGGATCTACATTTACCGTCTGCGATTTGTGCTAACATGAACATTATTCTATATTACAAAGAGTAAGTGCCTACTGTTTTAGCCTAATTTCCAAAAGAAAGAGAGGCTTATGATATCACTTTCCTGTCTTTGCGTGCGTGTATGCGTGTATTCTTCGGTGTGTGTCTGTATGTATGTACCCCAATTTCAATTTTTGAACGCATAAACAGGATTTCACCTAACTCAGTACACATATAGTACTTAGTAAGGACACCTGACTTTTATAGTTTTCGACCACGCCGGGCACTTACTTTAAAAATTGCGATATTTTAATTTTTGGGTCGATGTCATATTTTCGGAACCATTGAACCAATTTAAACCCAGTTTTCTATGCTGGCAGAGTGTCGAGTCAGCATTATGTTTTGAGATAGATATTGATGCTGGTCAGCCATTTTGGAAGATAGCACAAAGTGAAAAATTTAATGTTTTACACTATATCTCAAAAACTATTAAACTAATTCTCTCTCAATTTGGCACATAAATAATGCTTTGATAGGCCAAGTCAACTTAAGTGATTAAACTTCATTATGTACATATTTTTTAAGCGGCCGCCATACAAAAATTTAGGTTTATATGATTTATCTACCATAACATTTAACTGATTTCGACCAAATTTTGTACTCTAATATTAAATATAACAAGCATCATAAATAACCAACACATGAATACTTTATCTTCCATTTTGTAAGATAATGCCATACGAATAAATACAATTTTTATGTCATATCTCGGTAACCCATTAAGCGATTCCTACCAAATTTGGCTAACAAGTAGTACTCCGGAAGATGATATAAAATTGCATGTTTTAAGTACGTCAGACACTTATTTTCAAAATAGCGGACATACAGATATTTTAGCTTTAAATGCTGTATCGTCGAAACCATGTAATCAATTCCAACTTAACTTTCTATGCTAGAAGTAGATATTACAACTATCAAAATTATCTACATGGAGCATCTTATATCTTCCATTTGGTAAGATAGCGCAATGCAAATATATAATGTTTTCTGTCATATCTAGGGAAATAATTGACATATTACTACCAAAATTGGCAAACAAATAGTACTGCAGAAGGTGGTGTAAACACATATGTTTTATTTAGGCAAGGCGTTTACTTTCAAAATTGTGGCCATAAAAATATTAAAGGTTAGTATATTTCACTTACGAAATAAATTCCAAATTATCTTTCTATGCTGGAAGCACTTATTACAACCATACAATTTGTATATACAGAGCCTCATTTCTCTTACTTTCTAAGATCGTCCCACCAATAAAAATAAATTTTTATCTTATATCTCGGAAAACAATCAATCCATTCTTTCCAAGTTTGGCGAAAAAGTTGTACTGTGACATGCCATAATAATATATGTATGTTTTTATTATGACACTTATTTTCATAGTGGTGGCTATAAAATAATTGTAGTTTTGTAAGCTATATCTTAGAAAATATGTAATCTATTTTAACTTAACTTTGTTGACTGACAGCATTTAGTCATTGAATATGATCATACGTAACTTTTCCTCCTCCATTAAAGAAGATCGTTACATGAAAATTACTGATGTTTTATGCCTTAGCTCAAGGACCAATCAACTGATTCCCACCAAATGTTCCACGCAAGTAGCGCTACATTATGTTTTATAAACTGTCTTCTTTGAGGTGCGGCAGTTATTTGTTTAATGATGTAAATTTAAGTATTTTATTTAGAATATTGTTTCTATATAAAAAAGTTTTAGAAATTTAAAAAAAATCTAACCAAATTTCTACACTAACAGTATTAATTTCAATCATCAATTATGCAAAAAAGGACATAAAATTTTTCCAATTTATTTGCAAAATAGCACTAGTTGAATATATCGAACATTTTGTCATATGTCTGGAAGATTTCACTTAAATTTCACAAAATTGTGCACACCATAAATCCTACAGATGGCCATGTAAACTTCCACAATTTATGTGGGTCAGACAACCATGTTTAAAACGGAGGTTTCATAAAGAAATACGGTAATGTTCCACATATATTAATCAATTTAACCAACTTCAACCAACATTTGTATGTTGTTGGTATATATTAGAAGCATCGTATGCAGAGCCTTCTTTTTGGCGATTTGTTAGACAACGCAAAATAAGAAAATGTATTATTTATGCCATATATCAGCGGCAAAACAAACTATTTCCACAGAATTCTTCACAAAACAACCTTACAGTAGACAATGTCAACATGCAAGTTCTAAGTGACTCAGTTGCTTATTTTCAAAATGACAGCCGGCAAATATTTTAGGTTGGTTAACCCTATCATTTGAAACATAGGACTTATTAAATCCTAAGTTGATTCCCCGAATTCGAACTCCGCAATGCAGCTGATTGCACACTAACTTATGGTATGAGGTTTCCTGTGTTCAAGTCCCGGGTAAAGCACGTGCGTACTTGTAATTTTCTCACTACTGTTGGATAAATTTCTGGTTACATTTCTAATGATATTGCTTTCAACGGGAATTCAAGTCCTGCCTACCATCTCAATTTTAATGAACTCATTTAAAAATTAATTCAACCAATGTAGAGTAAAGTAGGCTCATTAGTTCATTCCGTAACTTCTTGTTAATTCTCGTAGAACAAACACATTACACATAGAAGGCAGTCAGCCGGAAAGTATGAACAGCTGATAGCAAGCATGGCATGCTGGCCGCTGAGCATGTAGGTGTCTTATCACGGCAGCTGGGTGTGGGATGTCATATAAGCGAGTATGACGCAGGCCTTGACCAATGATGGAAGAGGGGTTTCCACACGAGATGATATCCACACAGCCGTATCGCCAGCCCGCTGCCATGTGTCACGTTCTTAGTAAAAAACGAGAGTTACTCTCCTCTCCCCACCTAAACGTCGGTAAGTATCTTTCCCTCAAAGAAAAAAAAGTTCAGTCATGGTTACTTAAACATTGTAATGAAGCCCTGCTAAAGTTCCACTTTCACGATATTTCTCCGCATTTGCAAACAAATCTTAACCGAGTTAATATTTATTCTACTCAAGTTAGGAACAAAACGCGATTTCTTATAGGATAGTTTGGCATATGGATAATTTACGTTGCATGGTGCATTGGTGCTCAAAATAGGTTACGTTTATGCTGGCAGTAAATAAAAAATTTTATTAATTTTTGTTTCAAATTTCGTGTTTCGTTAAAATGTGATATATTCTAGTACAAGCCAATATTTAAAGTATTTTACTTCATTTCGTAACTATTATTCACGCCCTGCAATGGTTTTTACAGGATCAAATATTAAAAATAGAACTGCTTCTGGTATTGAGCGTTCATAAACAAGTGTAATTCAATGAAAGAAAAAAACATTACGAATTAAGGTGTAAAACAAATTTGGCTGTCATTAAAATTAACTTTGTATTTTTTACCTTTCGCTTAAGTTAACTGCGCAGGAAAGCCCTAAAAAATTATATTTTCAACCACTCCAATATTTTTTCATTTTCATTCAATTGTCATATTCAAATATAGTAAGTGTGCAAGTCAACATTTTGCTATATCGTTTACATTAGAATATAAAACAGCACTTAAATATATTTGGTTTGTATTTCTACTCTGGTGCGAATAACAATTTTTAATCTTTATGATGTTTATAACACAATAAAATTGGGATGATTTTACACTCATATAATAATTTTATGGAAATTGCAATCATCTCATTTACTTACATACAAAACGACAAATAATCCGGTACACAGAGTGACAGAGGCATAAATGCAGCATAATAACATATTTTTAAACGCAGTTAAGGCACCAGGTAAGCGAGCCCCTTAATTAACACTTGATAATATTGAAATAGACATGCATAATTTTAGTCATGGAAAAAAAATACTGCCTAAATATGGAGATAATAAATTACCATGCATCTTGAAAGACATCAAATGTAAGCTTAACTCGAACTACAAAGAAAATACAGCTCAAAAATCCTGCATTGTGAATTTTTCTTGTTGTTTAAAACCTAATGTATAATAAAAAACATTTAATTTTTTAAAATGGTAAATTAGTGTTTTAGACATTGTGTCATGCGTAGCCATTAACTACCACTTAAAACGTATGGTTAAAGCAGTGCAGCAGCTAGACAATGTGCTGTCCATCGAAAACGTACCAGGTTCAATTCCAGGCGGGATCACTTCCGGATTTTTTTTGTTGCAAGGATAACTAATAGCCGTCTCATGTAATTTCGACCCATAATTACAAAGCATGGTGACCACATAGCTAGCACATAACCTATCCTTTCGCCCTCACTTTGTCTTGGCTAAAACCTTATTTTGGTTGTTCTGTTAACCAATTCCGTCACGTGGATTTTCCTAGCGTCGAGCTGCTCTGTATGATCCGCTAGTCTAGAACCTCGTGCACAGCCTCATCTTTGTTTACGTCGAGCCACAGTTTCGTAAGCTGTCGTCATGGTGCTCCTGATTCCTCCCTAGTGCACCTAATCGTCGTCTGGTTAGCAGGTAATTACAAAAACACGAATCCATATTATTTTCCATTTTCATATATTAATTGAGTTTATTATTGAGTAGCGTTCCTGTTTGCTTGCAGTTCTCATATGCCATGATAGAATCAATTTAGCGAGCACTAGTGAGCTGCAGAAACGGGACATCAGTTTCCAGTTCACGTCTTACAACTTCATCTTTTTCGCCCGTGTCGGTAAGTACAGCACATCGCATCACCATTACTTACAACATTTAACACGCCCTTGCTTCATCAGTATGGCTGTTTCACAACAAGTTTGTTATCATTATTCATTTGTAGACGCTAAAATAAATTATGTTGAAAATTGTTTAACATAAAAAAAATACAAGCTTCATAATTGTGATTTCTTTCATAACATAAATACATGTGTCATATTCATAAGAAAAGCTTACGCTAATTATTAATAATTTCATACTATCGCAATCATCACTGTATATTTTCTCAGGGGAACGCAGCAGATAGACTGCTCGCCTTCCATTATTAAGGACCAGGTTCGATTCCCGGCAGGGCCGATAACAGAACTTCTTGTCATATGGCATGCATAAGCAATAGACAGGAGGTTTTCCTGAATACCGCATTAAAAAAATTAATAATACCACACATCCATTCTTGGGTTGCTCACTGTGGCATTGCTGTAAAAAAAATGCTCGTCTCGAACAACGAACATTACCTTCCCTGCACGATGGGTTTTCGCAGGGTTATTCGTTTTCTCACACTATTTTCATTCCTGCATTTATATCCAAAAAATTTTACTATTATTTGACGTGTTAACTGATTACAAATATTTATGTTTCAGGTTTGGTTCCTGGTGCACAGAGACGCCATGTCCGTCAATCGAGTGCCAACTCTTCCTACTGATTCCTCTTCTTCTTAGGTGATTATTTTTGTCACCGCTGGTTTTATTTTGTGGTTTCTCCGCACTCTCTTTTGATATCCGCCAGAATTGGCTGCGTCACGAGCGTAAATGCCCGCATAATACTCCGAAGGGGGAATATCATATTTGTGATCATTGCGGTGCAACGATAGGTCAACAGGATGGGTTTAAAAAAAACCTTATGTAGTGGTAATGTTCTGCAGGAGGCAACAACACAATGCAAATTTTTAGTGCGACCGTCACACATTTCGGTACAGCCCGAAGGCACGAGGCAAAATGTCATCAAAACTTAAAATAAAAACTTAACTTGTATCGAATGTGGTAGAATGTTTACCAGGCGGGGTGCTGCCATAGTTTAGAAATATCTCTATTTGAAACACATAACATAGAAACACACCATATAGAATCTTCTAAGATATGTGGTTCTAATTTGTGAACTTTCTAACTAACGTTTTTCGAACTTATGATAGTTGTAAGTTGTGTGTTTATAAATATGATTGTTCTAAGTTGTGAGTTTCTAAGTTGTAATTGTTTTTAGTTATGATTTTCGAAGTTACGACCGTTCTAAGTAATGTGATTCTGTGTTGTGTGTTTATAAATTGAGTGTGTCTAAATTATGATTGTTATAATTTGAGTTTTTAAGTTCTAACAGTTCCAATTACTGATTGTCAAAGTTACATTTCTAAGTTATATGATTCTGCGTGGTGTGTTTCTAAGTTGTTTTTACTAACTTGTGTACTTCAAAGTTAAAATAGTTCTTAATTATAGTTTTTTTTAATTTGCTAAGTTTCTAAGTTATAGGATTCAGCAGTGCATGTTTCTAAGTTGTGTGTTTCTAAGTTATGATAGTTCTTAGTTGTGTGCATTTAAGTTATGATCGTCCTAAGTTACGTAGTTTCTAATTTATATGGGTCTTTTTGGTATAACAGTTGTTTGTGTTGTGGCGATTGTTTTCTTACGGTCTTAGAGTTAGTACCTGCCTAGCTTCTTACATTCGGAGCTAGAAGCTGAGGGATAGCAGTCTTGATCAGGTGCTCTTCCTATATCCTTTTTTAAAAATCAAATTATTCAGCTTTGTTCATTTCCCAGTAGATGGAATTTTATGGAACAGAGTGAGTTCATCGATGCTAACAACAAAATGAGCAAAAACAGATCGGCTGACGAGCGGCGGAGGAGTTCTGTGCTTGCTAAGCTATTTATCAGAAAATTTTAAAAATTTTAACACCAAAAATATGGGTTTTAACAGGTACAAGTGGGCAAGAATCCTGTTAGCACAATGGTAGCCGTCTTGCCTTATTATAAGTTTTATTTTGAGATAAACTGGTGTCTACTGTCTATGGATGTCTTTATTTTAGTATGTATAATAATAAACGGTCATGCATCACAGCATACTCAGTAAACAAGTAATTGGCAGAATAGAATTTCCTCAACTCGTTAGGGGGCAAATTTAATTACTTAGTCAATTACACACCTTGAAATTATATCTTTCGGAAAAATGTTTTTTTATTATTCCAGAAGATTCATAATATTTTTATATACTGTAATGTGATCCAATTTACTCACTGAAAAGCCTAAGTTTGGCGAAACGTATATACCTGCAATGCATATAATCTCAAGCCAAGAGGTCTCATAGTTAAGGCTTACAATAACCTTAGTTTTAATAAAATATGAAATCATAAAATGCATTACACAACAATGTTTTAAGGAACATTTAATAATATATCCTTTACTCAACATATGAAAAGATTTTTGCTGAAGACTCGGACCCCTCTTCCTGAACAAAAGCAAAGTTATTTGGACTGTAAATCGTACAGGATATTTTAAGGAAAATTATATCCTGTTCGAATAAAGGAAGTAAAATAATATTTTGAATGTCTCTGGATAACAGATTCCCAATGTCGGATCTTGTGACTGATGTCACCAATTTACTCTTAATTTATGGAGCATTACTATTTACACAACTTTTGCCTCCACTTCGTTATGTTAGTTTCCAGCGAGGTGAACTTGTACCTATCGCTTGAGTAATTTTTTACGGATGTGTGACATAATCTTGTGGTGTTTTCCCTTCAAATGCTGTCATTGGGGTTGTTTTGTTGACAGTTCTTTATTATATAAATTGTAACGTTTAATTTTTTATATCAGAAAAACTATTGAATTCAGTTAATATGCGTAGTAAATAATTGGCGCCATTGAACGTTTAACATGAGTTTGATTGATTAAGTGCAGAGGAATTTTACAGAAATTATAATGAAATAAATAAGTGAAGGGTTTATTGTATATATATATATATTTATATATATATATACACACACAGAGATGACGAAAGTCATGGGATAGCTATATGCAAATATACAGATGGCAGTGGTATCGCGTACAAAATGTATAAATGGGCAGTGCATCGTTTGGTCTTTCATTTGTAGTCAAGTGATTCATGTGAAAAGGTTTCAGATGTGATTATGGCTGCACAACGGGAATCACCAGACTTTAAACGCGGAATGGTAATCGGAGCTAGACGCATGGGACATTACATTTCGGAAATGGCAAGGGAATTCATCATTCCGAGATCCACAGTGTCAAAAGTGTGCCGAGAATACCTAATTTCAGGCATAACCTCCTTCCATGGACAACGCAGTGGCCGACCGCCTGCACTTAATGAACAAGACCTACCACGTGTGCGCAGAATGGTCAGTGTTAAACGACAAGCAACACTGCGTGAAATAACCGCAGGAATCAATGTGGGATGTACGACGGACGTGTCCGTTAGCACAGTGCGGTGAACTTTGGCTGTACTGGGCTATGCCAGCACGAAGACCGAATCGAGTGCCTTTACTAACAGCGCGATATCGCCTGCAGCGCCTCTCCTGGGCTTGTGACCATATCGGGTGGACCATAGACGACTGGAAAACCGTGGCTTGTTCAGATGAGTCCTGATTTCAGTTGGTAAGAGCTGATGGTAGGGTTCGAGTGTGGTGCAGACCCCACGAATTCATGGACCCAAGTTGTCAACAAGGAACTGTGCAAGTTGGTGATGGCTCCATAATGATGTTGGCTATTTTTACATGGAATGGACTGGGTTCTATGGTACAACTGAACTGATCACTGACTGAAAAGGGTTATGTTCAACTACTTGGAGACCATTTGCAGCCATTCCAGGACTTCATGTACCCAAATAACGATGGTATTTTAATGGATGTCAATGCGCCATGTAACCGGGCCACAACTGTTCGCGATTGGTTTGAAGAACGATCTGTACAATTCCAGCTAACGATTTGGCCACCAACATCGAACATTTATGGGATATAATCGAGAAGTCAGTTCTTGCACAAACTCCTGCACCGGCAACACTTTCGCAATTTTGGACGTCTATAGAGGCAGCATGGCTCAATATTTCTGCCGGGGACTTCCAACGACGTGTTGAGTAAATGCCACGTCGAGATGCTGCATTTCGCCGGGCAAAAGGAGGTCCGATACGTAATTAGGAGGTATCCCATGAATTTTGTCGCCTCAGTGTATATGTATATATACAGAGTGATTCTAAAATCATGGGAAAAACATTGATAAGTGGTAGAGATCACTAAAACAAACAGTTATTCTATAGGAATATATGGGTGGGAGTGACGCGTTGATACACAAACACACAAATAACACATGAAATGCAACACATTGTTTATTTACGTCATCGCTAAATGCCTTTTTACAGCCATGTTTATAATAATTGCTCAAAATTGTTACCACTGACACTAATAATAGCTAGGTAGCATCGGTGGAGTGATTGACGAACAGATTCAAATACGTGGTGTATTTCACGCACGCCACCATTGTCAGTCAATCACGCCATATGTAGAGGTCGCCAAGCATACATGACTGTTTGTGGATGCATTTCCAGCAACTGTTTTATCATTTTCTGTCTGTACGGAATCACTGTTTAAGTATGCTGGTAATGAACATTTTACGTTTCCGTTAATGTGTTATGGTTTTGTGTTTGTGCCTCAACGCGTCACTTTCCGCATATATATATTCCTGTACAATAATCGTTTGTTTTAGTGAGCCTTGCCACCCCTCAATGTTTGTCCCATGATTTTAGAATCATTCTATATATATATATATATATATATATATATATATATATATATATATACAGAGAGAAAAAGAGAGAGCAAAAATTGCTTACTTTTTTTACACCTGGATAGTTTCAGTCTCACAGGTGATTTAAGAAAAAAAAATACTTACGGGCCTACACCTTGGTTGGTGGAACAAGAGTCTCATGGTTTTATTCCAGGCCTCATATTCATACTGCGGAAGGCAATGGCGAATCGCTTCATAATTATCTCGCAACACCTCGGTCACGGTTCTTAACACCTGACATCCCATGGAGATCCACCAGCCTTTGAGCTGCCTGACTATTCATTATCATTATCTTCATCATCAGCATCAATAGGAAATGCCTAACAAATTCGCTGACATCTAGTGGTTTATTGTGGAACCCACGGAATTGTGATAAACCAGACCTTCCGCGAGTGGAGTGGCGGAAGACATTTTTTTGAGAAATAAACTTGAGACGGTACTGCTAAGTTTCCGAACATAAAAAATCTACCTAAATAGTTGAAAATCCATGTATTTCCGGAAAGAATATTGTCACACAGCAGAAAATTGTAACATATTTTCTTGAACTTTGCCATTTTCATACGCCGAAACTTCCATGAAGCTTACTTTAATCGCAAGTACTGCCCCATAAAATGTGTATCTTTTCAACATTCATCATTCAACGTTCCAAGATCAATCTCGCTACTTCGTTGACACGCATTGTAGTAAAGTAATAACAATCGTCACCGCAATTCCGGTAACAATATATGAACGAAGAGCACTCGTCTGTTTACAATGCCATAGGACTGTTATATGATTAAATAAAAAGCGTGTTATTTTCCTAGACGTAACACCATTGTCACATAAAATTTTAAAATATTTATGAAGCATCTGTGGTTTCATAAAACTATTTAGTTTCTCCAAGTTACCTATGGCACCTCCCAAAGTAGATTGACGGAGCCAATTTTGGTGAACTGACTGGAATTTAATTATACACATTCTGAACTATTATGAGTTAGTTGCATTATAATGTTACACGATGAAAATTATAACTGCTCCAATAGGTACTTAAAATACATCGAAATAAAGGATTGTTTGACATTTACCTGTATTTGAATTTAAGTGCATATAATTACGGGGACTGTGATATTAAAAATTCTTTATTCCAGAAATATGCATCAAACACAGAAATCCTAGGTTTAAGTAAAGAACATATTATAGGCCAAAATATTATTAAAAATAAAGCGCGTTTATTTAGCTGATATAATTATGTTTTGCTATGAACAATTCAGCTGATACTTTGGATATATTTTTTTTGAAAAGTGGTATTATTACGAAGTTCTTCTAGTTTTTCTCTTTGAAATGCTTTCAAAGACCGAGTTTGCTTCGTGCACATTCTGATACAATGTGTTTCTTACTAAATGGTTTCTTCCCTTTAATATTTTATTTATGCCCATTAGCTACGTGCAGAATAAATTCCAATAAAACACTTAAAATAAAACCAACCACACATGTTTACAGCATTTTCAGTTGCCTAGCACATGTCAAACACCACAGGGTAAGTAAGTGAAAAGATTTTACCAAAAATCTGGCTGTTTGCTAGACCCGTCAGTGCTGCTTCTAGCGTACTTTTCATCTCCCAAATACAAGCAAGGAGCATTATGAAACTAGACAACTTTATATTGAAAACCATGTTACTATACCGGTACTTATGTGGAGTGTGAGTATTTGCTACCAGAGAGTTTTCGGCCCTTAGTAGTCACATGACTTAAGTTCCTCCATTAAACCGTCTGAGCTACGCAGGCCACTTTCTGATGTGTCTCGTCCAAGAAAGGTAGTGTATCAGTAGATCTACCACTGAAGTGTCTCTGTTTGCGGATTGTTTTCAACGAATATAGCAATATCGCGAATATCTCTTAAAATAATAATAATAAAGCCTTTTCAGATTCAAATAAATACATTAAAACAAAAGAGAAACATTAAATCTTATGTTTAATTTGGTTTACTGAACAGTGGTACAACATTGGAAAGCTAATTGAATTAGGCTTTTTGAATGTGAATGTAAAATTAAAACCAAAATGTAGGTATTACAGAAATACATATCGCTGACTTCTAAATAATTTCATTACTGTTTTTTTAATAATTTTTTTATTTTATAAAAAGCTGCAAAATAAGGCTATGTTGTGTATCACAAAACTGGCTTCCTAGCGAAATTCCGCGTATTATTTTGATACTAAATGTAATTAGAGGCATTTAACTAACTCTAATAGGAAATCTAAAAAGTACGTCATTTGTTTGAAAATAGTTTGTGCAGGGGCGAAAATCTTAGAATAGCCATGAAATAAGAGGGGATGGCGCACGCTGGGAACGCTTACTGTAGAAGGGTTTGGCGGGGAACAGTGAGCTCCTTACAAGCTTGGTAGGATTGAGTAAAGATAGACAAGATGAGTATAAAAGAATACCCCAACTTCGAAGGTCTATAATATCAAAACCAAACAACTTACAACATTGGTTGACCAATCAAATGAACCATGAACCTGTGAAGTTTGTTTACCATATCTTCATAAATGTTCAATGTAACCACCACGAGCGGCCCGAACTACATCGACGCGATAATCAAACTCGTTCGCCACTCTTGTCACCATGTCCAGTGTTACGGTTTAGATGGAGTCTTTAATTCTCGTTTTGAGCTCGTCAATGTTAGCCGGCAATGGTGGACGGAACACTTAATCCTTTCTGTACCCCCATATAAAAAAATCACATGGGGTAAGATTTGGGCTTCTTGGGGCCAGTGATTAAGAGCCTAGTCACCAGCTGCTTCTCGGCCAATCCAGCGTTGCGGCAAAGTCTCGTTCAGGTATCCGCGAACAGCTAGGTGCTAATGGGGTTGCGCACCATTCTACTGGAAAATGAAGCCCCCCGTCACCTCTTCTAACTGAGGAAACAATCACTCTGTAAGCATGTTCAAATAAGGGATTTCGGTAACAGTGGGGTCGTGAAAAAATAAAGGGACGAAAACAGTATCTTTGGATACAGCGCAAAACACGTTCACTTTAGGGGAAGCGCGCTCGTGTTCGGTGGTTTAATGTGGAGGCTCCCTACCCCATATCCGCTGAAATACGCTTAGCCATGAAGGCATCGTCTTCCTCATTCTGGGCAAGAACGAACGCGCAGAAATCACTTCTCAGTTCTTTATCCCTTTCGGAAAGAGCCTGTACAAGCTGTAACCTGTATGGTTTGTACAGTAATTTCTTTCGCAACACTGTCCATAGCGTCGATTGAGTGATTAGCATTTCCCAGCTAGTTTGTCGAGTTTATTTTCTCAGACACGAAAGGAACGCTTGTTGAATCCGTTGCACATTCTCTTCAAAACATGTGGCCGGCCGTAACTTTTGCCTTTGCAAAGGCACACTGTGTCACGGAACTGACGAAACCAACGTACGATACTCCACCCATGGGAGAAAAACGTCCGTATTTGCGACTGAATTGACGTTGAACAGTCGTAACCGATTCATATTTAGCAAACTGAATAACACAGAACGCCTTTTGTTGTTCCGTTGCCATCGTGATGCGGTCTAACACACAGCGCACTCTGATAGTGCGAAGTCAGACGCTCCCAGTGTCGTCACTCGGTACATAAAGGAAACATCACACTGTCCCTTTTACTGTGACGTGTCGAATGCGAGATCGCTTCCCCCTAGTTACCTCAAACCGAGAGTTACGAACGCCATACAAACCGTAACACCCAACATAATGACAAAATTGTGGAACGAGTTTGATTATTGCGTAGATATCGTTCGTGCCGCTCATGGTGGTCACATTGAACATTTGTGAAGATATTGTAAACCAACTTCACAATTCCACTATTCATTTGATTGGTCAGCCAGGGTTGTAGTTTGTTTGGTTTTGATAATATAGAACTTCAAAACTGGGGTATTCTTTTATACTCATACTGTATAATATATCTTTACTCAATATTTCTAGACAGGCTCTCTGGCGCACCGCGCAGTATTGTCTGACACTAATCCCTTCCTGAAACTACATTCTGCTGTTATGTACACTTAATGTCTGGGCTAAAATGTTTGGATTATTGACATCGCATCACTATAATATGAAATGTGTTTATATGATTTTAGAACGATAAATAACACATAACACCGAATGATGACATAATAATAACTCGGGAATCCTTTAAAAACCATCTAATAATATTATTATAAAACATATTTATTATAATACTACAAAATTACAAAAAAAAGAAGAGTTAGAGTAAAATTTTTTTCTGCGTTCGGGTGCAACGGGATCTGGAATAGGAATTAGCAGCTGGCCGGCCAACATTTTGTGACGTAACCAAACTAACATCTTGGATCCAGGCGACCTTTGACCCTGACCTGTGGCCTTGACACTGTACCCATGACCTACACCTTGTACCTGTGACCTTCACCTTGACCCTGTTGCCGTCACCTTGGGTAACCTTGAACCCAAAAAATGCAAAAAAATTATTTAAAAATATTCTACAAATTACTTAAATAATTCTAAACAAATTACCAAAAAGTATAATTTATAAAATATTTTAAAGTTATACATGCAGGACGACCAGGGTTCAATGATAGGTGAATCGACTAAGCTCCCGACACGACCGAACTTCGCCAGATCGACCAGTGGCCACCTCGTAAGCTATATTAGATGTATATGAACTTGACGTATGACATATACCCGATTTCCGTGACCGGGGATGACCTTGAACACAAAAAATTACCAAAAAACACAAATATCCCAAAAATATCCAAAAAAATTCCAACCACAACCCGAAAAACCCTTTACACTTCACTCATGACTCAAGACTCTAAACTCAAAACCCAAGACATAAGAACCATGACCCAAGACTCAGTACACATGATCCTTGACTCAATGGACTGAAGACTTAAAAAATCAATATCCTTTACTTAAGACTCAAGATTCCAGATGCTTGTCTCAAGACTCAAGACCCTTAACCCAAAACTCAAAACTTTGAAGACACAAGGCTCACGACACTTGATCCAAGATGCAAGAACCAAGGCCCTTGACCGAAGAACCAATAATCTTGACACTCGACCCAAGGCCCAAGACACTTGACCCAAGACACAGGACCCAAGATACATGACCCAAGACTCAAGAGCCTTGATCCTTGACCTTTGATCCAAGAACTAATAATCTTGACCCTTGACCCAAGACACTTGACCCAAGACACAGGACCTCAGATCCATGACCCAAGACCCAAGATCCTTGAACCTTGACCCTTGACATTTGACCTAAGACCCAATACCCTTGACCAAATGCCTAAGACCCTTGACCCTCGACCCAAGATGCAAGACACTCGACCCACGACCCAAAACAAAAAAAAATTACCATTACAAAATACTAGAAAAATAAAAAAAAATTCTAAAAAAATTGGAAATCTTCTAAAAAATAATTAAATCGGTATCTATTTACGAAAAATGTAGGTAACCATAGCTCGCTGCTCATTCGCTCTGATTGCTCTAAAACTTAACCCCATGCATTTTTTAACCATGCACATAGCTCCACTTTTATGTAGTTATAATTACTCTACTCAGAATTTTTTTTTATATGTAAATGTGACCAATGTATGTCCTTCATACAAGTGGCAACCATCTGCCCAAGTCATGTTATGGTTCAGCAATTAAAATAAATGTATAGTCTAATTTGCTATCCAATGAAATACCAACAGTTCTAGTTCCTTAAGACTTGGAATGTACGAGAGTTATAAACAGTCTTATCTCCCATGGTCTTCTTGAACATCAATCCCTCAATCGTCCACTCATTCCATCAATAGTTCACAAACCTTCGCAAACATTCACAATATTTCACAGTCCTCCTCTTCCTCAGCAATGATTCAATCACTCTTTCGCAGTCTTTCCATTAATCTTTCAATATTTACCATCTCTTTTTCGCAATATTTCAATCAATCTTTCAATCAATTCGTACATTTTTTCGCGAAATTTCCATAAATCTTCCAATCGGCCAATTAATAGTTCTCAATGTTTCTCAATATTTCAATCAATATTCCTATCTTTCATTCAATGTCACAATCTTCCCATCAAACTTTCGTCCATTCATTGCGTCGGTTTTTCGCAATCTTTCACAATCTTTTGTAATCCTCCTCCGCATCAGAAATCTTTTCATCAATATTTAGCAATTTTCCATTATTCTTCCGCATTATTTTCAAAATCTTTAGCAATCTTTCCATCAATATTACAATTATTCGTCCAGTATTTAGATCTTTTCATCTATCTTCCGATCACTCTGGCAATATTTCCATCAATATCAAAATATTTTCCTCTTTGTTGCAATCTTCTCATCAATATTTCGTCCATTCATTCTATCAATCTTTCGCAATATATCACAAACTTTGGCAATCATCCTCCTCAATAATCTTGCCATCAATGTTAAGCAAACTTTCCATTAATCTTTCGCAATCTTTTCATCAATCTTTGGCAATATTTCCATAAGTTTTACCATTTTTCGTCCAATCTTAAAAATTTTTCATCAATCTATCGATCACTCTCTCGCAATATTTCTATCAACCTGACAATATTTTCCTAAATGTTCGAATCTTCCCATCAATATTTCGTCTAATCTTTCGATCAAGAATCAAACCATTATCAGTCCACATGAGTGTCGTCTGCTCCCCATCAATACATAAAACGAAATATTCATTCGCCAACTATCTCCACACATTTGTATTTGACGATTGCCTTAATATTTTGTACGCAATCCACTAGCTTATCATTTTTATGCTAAAAAATGTTATTGATATTCTGTGCTTAGATTTGTATTTCAGTAAACGTGTGCTCATAGATCAACTTTCAAGTGATGAAATATGAAACGATATGACACAAAAAAATTAAAAAACAGTTATTATTAAAATATTTATTATTTTGTAATTACAATATCACAAGAAAGCAGTTTATCACATCTTGCGATATAACTCTTCCCCTTTAGTTCTCTAATGATTAACGATATCTCGAAGATGTGTGAGTGATCCCTGTGTTTTTGCAGGTCAATCAAATGTCTGAGTATATCAACAACTTTATTCGGGTCTTCGGGAAATATGTAGTCAGTATTCTCAGAACTTACTGCCTTCTTGATGTTGCTCGTTACAGCAAATGTAGTCGAGGGCTGTCCAATTGCATCAAGAAAATCGCCATCGTCTTCACCGCTAGAACTGCTTTCACCTTTATTATAATTAATACTGTCTTCACGATCGTCTTTCCCTCCTGTTTCATCCCCAATATCAAGATTACTTTACCTTGTGGGAGTCACACAGTCATCATCAATATTTAGAGCTGACGACTGTTTAATCTGAAGTTTGTCGACTTCACGCAAAAGTTATGCATCTGTACATTCCACACATACTGACTGTTTCAAACCTTGTAGGTCTCTTATTGCGTCATTAGCATTAACTGTCTCGTCATAATCATCTGTGGAATCAGTACCCATTGATGCAGTTGGGGGTATTGACGACATCACTTGCTGGCTCTCAAAAGACGAATCCTTGCAGTTCTTCTTGTGGTTCCTCAATACATCGCCTTGCATAAACTGCATGTGGCCATCTGCATGCTTCATCGCGCGAAAAGGACTCTTCGTAGAGGCGGTTCTCTCATATCGCCGAGCATGACAACTTTTGCTGAATATCTTTTCACAGTAGCAATACTGTCTTACATGTACTTTTCCAGCAGTGGGAAAAGGTACATCCATAGAGGTAAGCTCTACAGTAAACTTACTAAAATCATCATTTTGCATCATTTTCATGAAAAAATCCGAAGTCGGTTCTACAGTGGCAACACATATATCTAATTGGCCCAGCTGTTGCTTTATGTGTATGTATATATAATTACTTACACATTTCAGCACTGAGATTGAAGCATTTTATGCATCTATTTAACCAGACATTTAACCTAGTTCCTTGAACACATTCCCATGCAGTTAAATCTTCAGCAGTTTCTTCCAGACAAGTTTTTCGCTCAGTTTTAAATCATTGTCACACATAATGCAGAAAACTGGTTCCTGCGGTGCTGATTGTGTTTCTGATTGTGGTGTTGATGCTAATGACGGAAAGAGAGAGCTACGAGTTTTTGGTAGATTCAGTATGTGTGGAATGTACACTTGCAAGACGTTTGCGTGAAGTCGACGAATATCAGAATAAACAGTTCTTGGCTCTAAATATTGATGTCTGTGCGATTCATAGAAAGAAAAGCAAACCTGATATTGAGGATGAAACATGAGCTGAATATGATCATGAAGACAGCATTGATGAAAATAAATGTGATGATAGTTCTAGCGCTGAAGACGATGGCGATTTTCCCGATACACTGACAAAGCCCTCGACTACATTTGCTGCAATGAGTGACATTATGAAGGCAGAAGATTCTGAAAATACTGGCTACCTATTTCCCGAAGACCCGAATGAACTTGTTGGTATACTCAGACATTTGATTGACCTGCAAAATCACAGGGATCTCTCACACATTGATAAGATATCTTCAATCATTAGCGAACTATAGGGGAGTTGTTATGTCACATAATGTAATGAACTGATTTCATTTGAAATTGTAATTACGATATAATAAATACTTAAAATTATAATTGTGATTAAAAATTTTTGTGTCGTATTGTTTCATTAATTATTATTTAAAAGTGGTTCAATGAGCACTCGTTTACTAAAGTACAGATCTACACACATAATATTAATGAAGTATTTAAGCATAAAAATGCTTAGCTATTAGATTGCACACATAACATAAATGCAGTCGTCAAATACAAATGTGTGGATATAGTTGGCGAATTAATATAATTTTTTTGTATTGATGGGGAACAGACGACACATATATGGACTGATATGGATGATGATTGATCAAAAGATTAGACAAAAGATTGATGGGAATATTGGAACATTGAGGAAACAATTGTGAAATAGATGAAAATATCGCGAGAGTGATCGAAAGATTGATGAAAAGATTTAAATATTGGATACAAAACTATAATATTGATAGAAATATTGCGAATATTTAATGAAAATATTGCTTAAAATTTTTAGAAAGATTGCTGAGGAGGATAATTGCGAAATATTGGGAAAGATTGATAGGATGATTGGACGAAAGACTCATAACAAGATTGGAATATTGAGGGAAAGATGGAAGGATTGATGGAAATATTGCGAAAGATTGATGGAAATATTTCTAAAGCTTGATGGAAAGATTGCTGAGAAGAGGGACTGCGAAAGATTGATGGAAATATTGTGAAAGATGTAATGAAAGATTGCGAAATATTGCGAAGTATTGATGAAATGATTGCACGAAAGATTGATGGGAATATTGGAACATTGAGGGAAAGATGGGAAGATTGGTGGAAAGATTGAGAAATATTGTGAAAGATAAAGAGGCAAATTTGAAGATTTATAATTATTCTGCGGAAAAATTTATGGAAAAATTGAAAGATTTATCGAAATATTGTGAAAATTTGATGGAAAGATTGATAAAGATTGATGGAAAGATTGCAGAGGAAGAGGATTGTGAAAGATTGCGAAATATTCTGTAATATTTTTGGAATTATTGGATTATTGAGGGATTGATGTTCAAGAAGACCATGGGACATAAGACTGTTTATCACTCTCGTGAATTCCAAGTCTCAAAGGACTAGCACTATTTGTATTTCAATTAATGAAAGAATGTCTCTGACGGTATTTTAGATGCTAATCCATATCACGATTATAACATGACTTGTGCAGGTGGTTGCTACTCGTATCAAGAGCTTGAATTGGTCACATATACATATATTTTTAAAAAAAATTAGTGGAATACTTATACCTACCTAAAAGTGCTACTGTGTGCATGCTTAAAACATGTAAGTGGTTAAGTTTGAGAGCAAGCAGAACGACATTTGTTTCGAGGTAATGTTACCTCCTTTTTTCACAAATAAATGTCGATTTAATCTGTAGTTATACTATTTTTTTACAATTTTTTCGGAAATTTTTAGAGTTTTGGAATTGTAAATTTTTTGGAGGGTTTAGTTTCAAAGGACAGGAATCAGTCTTGGGGTCTAGGGTCGAGTGTCTTGGGTGGGTCTTGCGTCAAGGATCTTGGGTCAAGGGTATTAGGTCAAGGATCAAAATTATTGTGTCTTGGCTCAAGGGTCTTGGTTCTTGGGTCTTGGGTCAAGAGTCTTGAGTTTTAGGATAAGGGTCTTGAGTATTGAGTCAAGGGTATTGGGTCTTGAGTGTTGAGTTCTAGGATAAGGGTCTTGAGTATTGAGTCAAGGGTATTGGGTCTTGAGTGTTGAGTCTTGAGTTAATGTTATTGAGCCTTGAGTTAATGGTCTTGAGTCTTCAGCCTTGGATTTTGGATTTTGGGTATTGGGACATATGTCCTGAGTTTAAAGTCTTAAGTCATGAGTTAAAAGTCAAGGTTTTATTTTGGAATTTGATGGAATTTTTAGAAAATGTTTGTATTTTTTGGGAATTTATTGTGTTCAAGGTCAAGCAAGTTTACGGGAATGGAGTCAAGATCATTGGTTAAGGTCATCGACATCTATCATGGCTGACGAGGTGGACATTGGTCGTTCTGACGAAGGTCGGTCGTGTCGAGAGCTTTGTCGATACACCTGTCTTCGAATCCCGGTCCTCCTTCATGTACATCTTTAAATAATTTTTTAAATAGTTTTTTTTTTCAAGTTGTTTTACAGTTTTTTAAATAAATGTTGTGTGGGATTTTTTATAATTTTTCTGCATTTTTTTGTGTTCAATAATATTTAAGGTCTCGGGTTCATGGTCATGGTCAAAGTAATATGTCAAGGTCAAAGGTCACATGAATCGAACGTGGTAGTTGGGTGGCGGTACAACATATCAGCTGGCCTGCTACTAAGCTCCTATCCCGTATCCCGTTGCACCCGAATGTAGATAATTATTTTACTGTTTTGTAACATAGAATTTTGATACAGCATCAGTAAAGTTATACGTAATATCAGCTGTTAACTAAAATAGCAGTAGGCAATATTACTGTGTCAATTTAAAGTGAAATTAATATAAAAATAATATCGAGCATGGGCGCTAATTCGAAGGCAGATCTCATCTATCTGTTTTAAAAAAAATAAGCGAATATTTGATATATTTTACACAAAAAAGTAATGCCTTACTGCAACGAACTTTATAATAGGCTAAATCCAGTGACTCTTAACAAATGAGGTACACAAAAACGTTGCAACACAAAATAATCAATAACAGAAAATATGTATCCATTATTGGTTAAAACAATGTGTGTTTTGGTGAGTACATGTACACATACAGACACAAACCAACACAAGTTTAATATATCATGTGTTTACTATTTTTTAAAAATATATTTTGTGTTACTTCTTAAACAAGATGAAAATACAAAGAAGTAAGAGTTCTGTTAACCACCAAAAACAATTTAATTAATTTATCTGTGAAATAAAATAGGTATTCTAGGACCTGATACATTTTTTCCCAACGTGTTTATAAATTGGTAAAATTACACCGTGTTTAATAAAGATGTGAAGGATTACAAAAATCTATTGCAACTAAGCCACTGGACTAACATTAATGAAAACCGTGAAGAAAGAACGCGGAATGCAAATATTTTGTGTGCGTATGTTGTGCTATGCCACAGTCCTTCCGCCATGCAGCACTCACAGTAACGTCAGTATTTTGTTCAGATTGCATTCTTATTGTTGTGGCACATAATGAAGTTCGTCTCCACCTGAACAACGTGCTGCACAGACGATGGATAGGACGTGCATATGAAAAAGACCAGCACTAATGCTGTGGCTTCCAAGGACACCGGACCTTACACCGTCTGATATATTTTTGTGGGCTTACATCAAAGACACGGTATACGCCCCACTGTTGCCGCGTAATGTATCACAGATCTAAGAGAGCGGATCATCGCATTGGTAGCCACTATCGACAGGCCTATGTTGATGCGAGTGTAGAGAAAACTACACAATCGTGTGAATGTATGCTGTCTCACCAGCGGTTTACACATTAAACAATTGTAGGTGTCAAAAAGAATTGTTTGAGTTCCTATTTAATTCTGCATTGTTTTCATTCTGTAAATTCAGTGATTTTGTTGCTATAAAATTTTGTAATACCTCAAATGTTTACGAAACAAGGACTATACTACTGTTAATGCAAATAAATAAACAAAAATCTAATATATGTAGATGTCCGATAGATAAAGATTTAATTAGTTAAGTAAATATCTGTCCAGTATTGTGCACACATGCAGTATGTGTTTCGAGAACATTTTAATAGATAGTGGAAGTTACTTAAATTGCAGCAAATATAGTTATCTGCTTCATTATCATACCACAAACTTAAAATGGATAAAATTGTATGTAATAAAATAGTAATATAGTTCGTTTTTTCAATAGGGACGATTCTCAAAGTAGTAGGGAAAATTATTTTTAAATCCTAAATTGAGAAAATATCTGTATGTATATATGTATATACACATGTAAAGCAAACGAAGAGCATATACGGTAACAATTTACAATAGCCAAATGTGAGTGGTAATGTTCATCACTGCGGTGACGTGAATTCTGGTAAAGATATAATACATGCTAGTACAAACATACATGTTAATATGACGAAGAAGAAATGCCTGAAGTCGTGTAGTATGTAACAGAAATATTATAATATCTTTGAATTAATGTAACGTTTATAGAACGAACAGAAAACGGCGAAATTTTCTATACTATTTTGTATGGTTCATTGAAATGTATAACAGGGTTTGTAATATACTGCTAACAAACTGGGAACATCTGGTATTATCCTAGCCTGTTTCCGGATGCTTCGAGCAAAAAATCGGTTTTTTTCTTACCAAGAGAAGAATGTAAACACGAAAACAGGTAAAATCTTTGTTCCAAGGTGCATAATTTGTTATGTATATATGCACTTGTTTCCTTCAAAACGTTTGTATTTTAATTCGTCAACATAACCAAGACATAAAATCAACTACTGGGCGCCAAAATACATAACAAGATTATATGCATACAAAAAAAAACATGCAGCTAACTTTACCAGCTGATCCGCAGCCAACTTTAACACTTCCTCTGGTTGTGTATCATCATTTATAATGAGAGTTCTGAAAATTACCATTTTTTAAAACACTATAATGTTAAAATGAACAAAACAACTGAATTTAAATGGCATTATATAACATTTTGGCATATTCATTACAAACTATGTTAGTCATACACACTTAAGTTTTCGTTCAAGACAATGACTTAATAAAAAGGTCTCCTAATTGTTACTGGTTTCTACATATTTCAGACTTTTTATCTCTTTCTCTTTTTCTACCTAATAAACTGGTATTTCGCATCAATGTGTTTTGATTGCCTGTAAGTGACTGTTTTTCGCAAGAGAAATAGCCGCCTGTTTGTCGAACTTGATCTCGAATGCCTCATTTACCAAATTATACTGCTCTTTTTCTTCCAATAATTCCTTTATCCACAATAATTCCTTCCCAGTTTCTGCTATGGCAAAATACTCTGCCTCTGCAGTTGAAAATGCAACACTTATTTGTTTTCTTGCCTGCCACACCACTGTTCCACAAAGCCACTGTAACATTTCCTGTCCTCCGCATCTTTCGCCCAGTCTGCATACGCGTAGACTTCAATAGCCTCCCCCTTATTTTCGTACACTAATCGGAGGTTATGTCCCTTTCAGGTAGAGGAGGATATTGTTACGCGCTGCAGCATGCACCGACTGCGAGGTCCCATGAAGTGCGGTAAGGCTCTGTAGGGGGGTGACACACCACGACCCTCCCCTCCCCCCAGGCAGACTCGATCGCGGTCTCGTCGCTATCCCCCCTCCAATGGCAGCCGGGGAATGACTGACAGTGGTGGCGTTGCTGGCGTCACAGACCCTCCTCCTGCCCCCTGCTGGAGAAGCCGGCAAGTGTAGACGATGCATAATAATATTCTGGGAATTAGGACTCTCGGCGCAATGCGGCATTTAGAGAAATTTGTGCCTACGACGCTATAAATATTGCAGCGGTCCAACGGCCGTGAGTCATTGGCGAAGGCCACCTGGCTGAGTGAGGAGACAAAGTAAAGTGTGGTGAGGAACGAAAAACGACGGGAGATTGCGAGACGACGGAAGACGAGGTGTTAGTGGTGTGAATGAACGAGACGGCGTGAAAGCCTACGAGTGAAGGCTACTGTGTGTGAGGGCGCTCGGAAAACTTTAGACCATTGTGGACTGGTGGGACATGGACTAAAATGAGGTGGGACCTAATGGACATGTAATACGGATTATATTTTAATACTGGAACTGTCAAATATGGACATACACTTAAAAGAATTTCTTTGAGGTAATTGTAAATTGTATTGATTTAATTCATTAATTGTAAACAGCAAGTTATTACAATTTATTGTAAGAATTTGGGTGGAGAGAAATCAGATATTAAAAATAAAATTAGGAAACTGTTATTAACTATTTTATTAAATTAGGACCTACATCCCTTAACGAATCTGGTTTACCCCACTGACTTTTGAGAGAGTAAATTTAACTTTGGCATCATAAGCGGAATGAGAACATTTTATTTCAAAAAAATAAAATAATTTTACATTATGATACAGTACGATATTTACTAGTACATCAAATTAAGTAATATATTAATTTATTTAGTAATAATAGTCAAAGTAAATATGTTGAAATGTTTGGTTGCTAGCTAGGAAAATGTCAGGGCAGACATGGAAGCCCTTCGCTCTTTAATGGAAAAGTGCCAGGGAATCTGTAAATAGCCAAATTAGAGCTATTAATGAAAATATAAATCGGCAGATTAGTAGTGTTAATGAAAATCTAAATAGTAAAATAGCTAGTGTTAGTGAATATATAAATAGGCGTATTATTAGTTTCCGTTAACTTATAGATAATAAAATAGACAGTTTTACAGACAATTTAAAAGAAAATGTGGATAAAAATAAGACAGTGTGAACGAAAATGTGGATACAAAATTAGACATGGTGAACAAAAACATGGATAGAAAATCAGACAGTGTGAACAAAAATATAGACCGAATGATAGAATTGCACAAGCATATAAGTGAACAATAAAATAGACAGTGTGGTCAAGCAAATTTACATTGTGGGGGACAGTGTGAATTAAAAGATGGACGGTGTTGGGCAAGAAATGAAACAGGAAATAAGCATCTTCAAGAAGGAATGGCAGGAATTCTTGCAGCAGCAGGGGATAAGATATGCATCGGCTGAGGAGCAGCAGAGATCGACAACCGCCGAGTCAGAAAATGTGGACAGCAAGGAGAAGGTAGTGATCGCCGCTAATACAGCCATATTGGCAGAAGCCCAGCAGTTTTGCAGTGTGGGTACGCCTCAGCCAGGGGTGGGTAAAGGCGGTATCTAAATAAAGCCCACCCCCAACGATGGGCAGACACCTTGGCGAGAATATCGGCACCAGTTCGTGATTGTTGCCGCCCTGATACCTAGACGAAAGAGCATCGTGCGTAATACCTGATGGTTATACTAAGGGGCCCTGCATTGAGCATACTGCAGTCGCTGCCAGAATGAAAATGACTAGAATCCAAATTGGTGTCGGTTTTGAAGCTGTGATTCAGCGACCAATACCTGTGACACGCCCACCATGCCCAACTGCGAAGACGCATACAGCGATCAGGGGAACCACTGCAGGAGCTGTGGCAGGACATCGTGAGGCTGTCATTCCTGTCTCTGTAGGGATGCTCTGAAGAGGCCCGAGATGTCATCGCAGTCACCTTTTTCGTCAATGCTATCGCTGACACCGAGGTATGGCAAGCACTATGGATGACTGTGCCTTACACAATGCAGGATGCCTTGGCCCGAGCTCTGGAGGTGGAGTCAGCATTGCAGGGATAAGTGCCCCGACATCCAGTGCGGGCAGTGATGCTGAATGAAGAGGAGGATTGCAGCATCAAGAGGATACTGAAGGACATGCAGACGACCATGAAGGACATCGCATCCAGGGTGCACATTACAGAGATTTGCCGTCCCCCACCCAAATGGCTGGAATGTTGGTCGTATGGACAGCCGGGGCCCCTTAGTGATAAATATCGTCAGCAGCAGCAACGGCAGCAGCAACCAGGAAAAAGGCAACAAGGGGCAGTTGAGAGTGCAACATCTTCGGGAAACTTTTAAGAACCGGTCTTATGAGCAAAGGTTGGAGATTGATGGAGTGGTGGCACCAATGGTTTTGCAGGTGCGATCAATGAAACAGTACTTGAATGCCATATTGGTGAAGGAGAGCGTAGATGATGTTTCTTTTCAGATGGTCGTTGACACAGGAGCTACTGTAATGGCGGTAAGACCGGACATTCTCGGGCCTTCCCTCCAGCGATCATCCGATAATAGCATGAATCACTTATATTTAAATACAGTAATTGTCTAGACCACACCAGTCATAGGCAAGAGAAGGGCACTCTTATAGCAGCATACCTAAACATAGAGCATTACACTTACAAAGCAGAAATAGAGGACGAATGCATTTTGGGTCTTGACGTATTATGTAAGCTGGGGTGCTGTATCGATACCCGACTAGGGGTGTCAAAGACTGGTTATCCCCGAGTTACTAGTGCCAACACAACGAGATTTTTCTTCGCGAATGAGCTGCCCAGTAGTGTGTAATCAGACGAATGTGCTTCCATCTTCTAACGGAATTGTTATTCCAGGCAGATGCCAGGGAAATTTTGTCAGGTGGTTGGGAATTATCGAACCAACACAGAAGGGTGGCACTTTACCAGATGGTGTCATAGTATCAAGGACTTTGATATCTTCAAAATCGGACAGTTTGTCTGTAAGGATGATTAAATTTTCTGACCATGCTATACGTCTTGAGAAGGGGGCCACAATAGGAGTTTGCAAGCAGGTCTCACAGTTACTTCAAATGTTTCAGAAACTTCAATTCCACAAATTACCGATTGTCCTCTACTAGATGCTCTGGAGGAACTGCTGACATGAACAAGAGATAACCTCAACTGGTGACAAAGAGATCAATTTCAGAACTTCCACAAAGAAATAGAGGTGCTTTCGGCTGTGAGCCCAAACACCTTGGCAGAACTAATGCTAAATATCATCACATCGACACAGCGGATGCTAGACCCGTAATGCTGCCACCAAGGCGAATACCGCTAGCTTAATAATATGATGTGATTGACAGTTTTCTGAAAGAGATTAAGGATTTTGATGTGTTAGAGCCATCAGTCAGTGCATGGCATACTCAAATTGTGCTTGTTAAAAATAAGGATGGCTCTATAAGATTTTGTGTTGAATAATACTAACTTAATAATGCGACCAAATAACATTCTTACACAATCCCTAGGGTAGGAGACACACTGAATAGCCTAGCCAGTTTACAGTGATTTTATGCTTTAGACAGGATGAGTGAGTATTAGCAGTGCGAGGCGTCCCTGGAAGACAAAGAAAAGTCTGCCATTTATGTCCAAGGGAAAGAAACCTGGTAAATCAAGGTTATGTCCTTTGATTAAGCAATGCCCTTGCCACCTTCGAACGACTCATGTATTAAGTTCTACCCTTAGACATTGGCCGGGTGTACATAGACGAAATTGTGGTCACGGGAAGAACATTTTAAGAGCACTTGTCAAACCTAGATTCTGTATTTCAGAAGTCGCTGCAGCCAACCTGAAATTTGTTCCTAATAAATGCCAACATTTCCAAAAGAAAATTAATGACTTGGGCTATGTTGTGTCATCCCATTGGATTGAAACAAGCCCTGAGAAGACCAGAGCAATAACAGATTGGCCTATACCTAAGGATAAAACTGTAATGCGAAGTTTCCTGGCCTTATGTGCCTACTACTGTCGATTTGTAACTCAGTTACGCCACGACCTACAAGCCTCTGCATTAACTGACTGAGGCCAAGAGAATATTTTGTTTGGGTCCCAGCAGGCGAAATATAATTTATTATAATAAAGGATATTCTAATATCTCCCACAGTACTGGGATTCCATATTAGATAGCGTGAATTCATTCTGGATACTAATTTGAGTGATGTAGGAATCGGAGTTGTGTTATCTCACATTCAGGATGGAAAGAAGAAGCAATTGAAATAATTCAGTAATGTGATAAACATGCCTGAAAGGAATCACTGTTTAACACGCAGGGAGCTTCTGGCAGTGATGAAAGCAATTGTACATTTTCACCCGTATCTTTATGGCTGCAACTTCGTCCTAAGAACTGATCATACTTCATTACGCTGTCTGCTAAATTTGAATAACCCCGAAAGTAAAAAAGCCTGGTGGATACAGCATCTGCAAGAATATGATTTTGATATACACTGGAGAGCCAAAAAACTGGTATAGGCCGGCATTTGCAAATAACAGAGGTATGGAACCAATCAGAGTAACGCGACGCGGTCGGCAGCGCCTATATAAGACAAAAAGCGTCTGGGAAAGTTGATAGAGCCATTATTGCTGCTTCAATGGCAGGTTATCAAGATTTAAGTGAGTTTGAACATGGTGTTATAGTCGGCGGACGAGAGATGGGACATAGCAACTCCAAGGTAGCGATAAAATTTGGATTTTCGCATATGACCATTACACGAGTGTACCGTAAATATCGGGTATCCGGTAAAACATCAAATCTTCGACATCGCTGGGTCCTGAAAAAGATCGCCAACGAACGGGACAAACGACGACTGACGAGAATCATTACACGCGACAGACATGCAACCCTTCCTCAAATTGGCGCAGATTTCAATGCTGGAGAATTAACAGGTCCCAGCGTGCGAACTATTCAAAGGTCCATCATTGATATCGGCTTTCGGAGCCGAAAACCCACTAGAGTACCGTTGTTGACTGCACGACACAAAGCTTTACGCCTCGCATGGGACCGCCAACACAGCCATTGGACTGTTGATGACTGGAAACACGTTGCCTAGGCTGACGAGTCTAGTTTCCAATTTTATCGGGCGGGTGGACGTGTACGGGTGTGGAGACATCACCATGACTCCATTGACCCTACATTTCAACAGGGGACTGTTCAAGCTGGTGAAGTCTCTGTCATGGTATGGGGCATGTGCAGTTGGCGTGAATTGGTACCCCTGATATGTCTAGATACGACTCTGACAGGTGACAGATACATAAGCATCCTGTTCGATCCCCTGCACCCATTCATGTCCATTGAGCATTCCGACGGACTTGGACAATTCCAGCAGGACAATGTGACACCCCACACCACACGTCGATAGTTGCTACCGAGTGGCTCCAGGAACACTCTTCTGAATTCAGATACTTCCATTGGCTACCTAAATCGCCAGACCTGAACATTATTGAATATATCTGGGATGATTTGCAATGCGCTGTTCAGAAGAGATCTCCACCGCCTTGTTCTCCTATGGATTTGTGGACTGGCCCGCAGGATTCATGGTGTGAAATGTCTCCTGCATACCTTCAGACATTAGTCGAGATCATGCCACATTGTCTTGCGGTGCTTCTGCATTCTCGCTGGGGCCCTACACGATATTAGGCAGGTGTACCGGTTTTTTTGGCTCTTCTGTGTACATCACATATTTTTATGCATTCACAACAAAGCAGATGCACTTTCCAGGAGAACATGAGAACCATTCTGTCATCATTGTGAATGCAAGGAAAAAAAATGGGTGTGTATCGTGTAAAGTAAGTAGGTAAATAATTCAAGGCCCTGTATCTTGCGATGGGTCACCTACATAGGACAGTTGAGAACATGATAAATATTCAGCTAAGTGACCTCACCTTGCATCCAATATTGGAATGGAAGAAACCAGTCGTCGTCCAAGATGGGAGGAGGTGTCAAGCCTAGGGATGACAGTTAAGGCACTTGGGTCACTTCGTTGTAAATAAGACTCTTGACAGATTTCGAATGAGTTTCTATTGACTGTATTGTCGGGAGGATATTAAGAAGTTGTGCCATCTGTGTGATGCATGTACCGCGATTAAGGGGCCAAGAGTTAAGGGACGAGTTCCACTTCAGAAATACAATGTTGGGGCCCCATTCAAGAGAATGGCAGTGGACAGTCTATGACCACTACAAATCACTGAGAGGAGTAATAGGTACCTTCTGGTATCACAATATTATTTCAGAAAGTGGCCCGAGGTCATACCGGTGACAAACATAAAGTATATCACTGTAGCTGATGCACTTGTAGAGCCCTTTTTATCCAGGTTTGGAAATCCACTTGAGCTTCATTTTGATCAAGAACGAAATTTTTTAGCACCTTTTTTGCGAGAGGTAACGAGGATTCTAGGAATGAAGAAAATCATTCCACAGCATTACACCCTCAGTTGGAGGGGATGGTCGAGAGGCTAAATCTTATCCTGTAGCAGTATCTGGCGATCTTTGTAGAAGACTATCAGAAATATTGGGATTCCAATGTGCCCTTATTTCTGATGGCATATTGCTCGGTGCTCCACAAGTCCACAGGTGTGACACCTTCAAAGATACGGCTTGGGAGATACCTCCGCCTCCCTGGTGAACTGCTGTTCGGACATCCATTGGAAGAAGAAGCAGTCATCCCAGAATATACCATTAAACTATGTCACAATTTAGTCGACATTCATGCATTTTACCGGAGGCACATTAAAATAATAGTGACAGAATGAAAACACGATATGACAAGATAATGCCTGAAGATACTTTTCATTATGGACAGCCGGTGTGGTTCTACAGCCCTCAGAGGCGGAAAGGATATTTCTCGAAATTATAGAAATGTTGGGAATGCCCATAGAGGATCCTGAAACAGATCAATTATGTTGTCTAACATATTTTTCGACTGGGCTCTCGGGTGAAGCCTAAGGATGTCCACATCGACAGACTGGCATGGTACGAAGGTCCTGATGTTTGAGAGCCTGTTCGGGGCGAACAGACTTAGTGAGGGGGCAGTGTTACGCATTTCAGCTTACATCGGCCGCGAAATCCCTTTATGCGCGGTCCAGCTCTGAGGATAGTGACCCACCACGACCCTCTTCAACCCCCAGGCATACCCGTTCGCTGCCATGTCGCCATCCCCCTCGGGCAGCTGGGGAAATGACTGACAGCGGTGAATGTAGCTGGCATCACAGACCCTCCTCCTACACCTTGCTGGAGAAGCCAACAAGTATAGAGGATGCGTAATAGTATTGTGGTAATTAGGACGCTCAGCACAATGCTGCATTTAGAGAAATTTCTGGTCGATGGTCTACGACCCTAAAAATATTGCAGCGGTCCAACAGCTGGGAGCCTTTGGCGAAGGCCATCTGGCTGAGTCTAGAGATTAAGTCAAGTGTGGTGAGGAACGAACGACGACGGGAGATTGCGAGACGATAGCGGACGAGGTGTTCCTTGTGTGAGTGGACAAGAGTGCGTGAAACCCGACGAGTGAATGTTACTGTACATGAGGGAGCTCGGAGTACTCTATAACATTGTGGACTGGTGGGATATGTACTAAACTGTGGTGGGACTGAATGAACAAGTAATACGGATTTTAGTGGAAAAAATATGAACTGTGAAATATGGACATATAATTTATAAAAATAATTGAATATATTTTGATATATGCTATATTACATTTTTTTTTTTATTATTTAGTTACATTAATTTCCTTGAGGTTATTGTGAATTGTATTGTTTGAGTTAATTAATTGTAAACAGCAAGTGATATCAGTTTATTGTGAGAATTTGTGTCGAGAGAGTTATGTTTTTAGTTATAGTAAATAAAATTAGTTAACTATAATTAAAGGTGTTATTTAATTAAGACCTCCATCCCTTAACAAACCTGGTTTAGCCCACTGATGATTGTAAGCGGTATTGTAACAAAACATTTTACTTCATGGCTGTGCTGAACTGTAACATCACTTTTGCTCTGGCTTTGCCTTATAACAGAGTATGCAATATCGGATGTTGTGCCAATTCCTATGTCTAGCAAGTTTTCTGTAGACATCCTGTAAACATGATGAAAGAAACGTTTCTTTTTCTGTGCATCTGTCTTTTCACCTGGTTTAATTTCCAGAGAAGATGTATTATCCATTGCATTCACCATTCCAGACTCTTGTAAAACTTGTAGGATGAAGTTTTCCTAATCAATTTCTATAACACCATCTCTTGGTCTGTTTACTCGCATTGACAGGAGATGAGATATTTTCCCACGAGATCTTACATGTATCACTACCTCAAAAAACAGCTTTAGCTTCGCACTCTTACTCCTCTTTCCCCATACATGTGTATGTCGTCAACATAGGCTCCCAGCACCAGCCTATTCTCTTTTTCAAAGAGTAAAATGGACTACACACGTTACAATAATTTCCGCCTCAAGAAATTGACTCTGATTGTGTGGGAGCATAAGCGAACTTGTTTGTGTAGAACGCCCGGTGGCCGGCGTGGCCTGTGACGGAAGATTGAACAGTAAAATTTGGCTGTTCCGCCGAGTGTGTGAGCCCATGCTGGCTTTTCCAGTTACTATCTGTGCCCTTCTTCATGCTACTACGTTCACCGAAGTGCTGCTGTGTGCTAGCAGGGCGGTCTGGGGTGTACAAATACTGGCGTGTGGCGTTACACCTCTACTGATTTGATGTATGTTCGTCGTCACGCTGCGCGGCACGAGACAAGGTATGCATAGAATCATATTTTATTTTATTGGCGTTTTAAGATTCATACTAAGTAGTTTGCCTACGTGTTGCTTGGATATTTGAGAATGTTTTACTGTATCTTTGATTGAAAAGATTTAATAATTTTGTAGGCAGATTGTTATACAGTCCTAGGCATAATGGTGGCACACATAATCGTAGCTTTTATATTTTGGTTTTTGATTTTTCCTTTCACCAAATTCCTGTTTAGTTTCCGGGTTTTGTGCTGCCACAGAACCACGCCCATATGGTTTCTAGCCGTCAGTATTTGCGAACTGGGTTTTTCGGTTTGTGGTGAGTTTAATTGTATTACTGGTTCGCCAATTTTATTAGCTTCCTGGTCTCGTGCGGCGTAGTTTTTGCTTGCTTGAAGATAGGCTACGAAAATATTTTGATTTTCCGCATGATGTAAAGAACCCTTTAAGTGTTATTGCAATTCTTCCATAATTATTTAGATGTATTTTGTATGGCATTGTGTGGCATGGTAAATACACAGATCATTTTTGAACTGATGAAGGTCAAAATTTTTCAGTTGTGTACCCATATAAATATATATATTCCAGGTTCTTCCTGCGTGATATAGTTCACACAAGCCTTTCTCTATCTTCCTAACACATAAATATCTTCATTTATCTTAAAAAATCTATGGTTGCTCTATAAAAACTTCCTCCTTCAAAGGACTTTGTAGGTAAGCTGCTTTCACATCGAGGTATTCTTGTTCCAAATTTCTCTCAACTCACACAGCCATAAGCAGTCTTTTTGTCTCCCTTTTAACAACACGAATGTAAGTTTCTTCACAACCCTTTCCTGGTATTCGACCAAAACCCTATGCCACCAGTCTTGCTCTATACCTCTCCACCTTTCCATTTTCATTTTTCTTAACCTTAAACACCCATTTAAAACCTATGTTACTTTTTGAAAAGATATTTGTACTAACTTCCAACAATTACTGTCTTAAAATTTCTCTTTTTAACCTTTATGGCCTCAAGACACTTATCTACATCTGGTCCTGAAAGGACACTCTTCACATGATACGGTTCTTCATATCGCACAATTTTTGCACCATTGCAAAATTCACAAGGCTTTGTGACACTACTTCGATTTTATTACTTTATTACAATTTTTTCAACATCAACTTCTGAGTTACTGGTATTTCCAAACGCAACATATTCATATCCTGTTTCTTCCACGCAGGCCTTCCTTATGCTATCTTCTGCCTGCACTGTACAGCAGCTTTAATTTCCTATTACTAGTTCATCCACTGTATCTTACACTACTACTAGCTCATCCTCTGATTCTCCCCCTACAACTCGTTCATTATCTGCATTATTGTAATCATCCAAAGTTCTGACTAGTAAATCACATTTTTTCCAGCCGAAGCCTCATTTAGAAAAACATAACCAGAGCGTTATCTGAAAATTTTAGCCCTCCTTTACCTAGTTTATAATTAAGTTTTTAAATTTTTTACATATATATTTTTGTATTGGGATGTCAGTTTTGTTAGTGTTTACAATTTCCTAAGGATGATGATCATGTGAAATAATCCATATTTTGTATGAATTGAATACCTTTTAAATCATCCCATGTCTCACTCGCCAGTTCACTATTTCCTATGTCATCTAAAGAGGAGTCACTCACAGCTAAGATAAAAAACTTAATGCCTTGTCATTTTTTGGTTCTTTGGTCTGTAGTTAGTTTCTTGGGGTCTTCGCCAAAACCTGGATCAATAGCCTCCCAACCATCCTTCGGTTTTAGTGCAGCCTTAACTCGCAATGACCACTGCAAATAGGTGTCTATATTCAGTAACGGTAACTTGAATTCCTCTAGTTCAATCATAGTTGTAAATTCCTCTTACCCTTTTTTTCGCAATCACGTCACACACACATCCACACACACACACACACACACACACACACACACACACAGAGTTCTCTATTCATACTCGGCTCTCAATACCTCTATGTTAAAAGCTGCCCAAACCTCCTTACTCTTTCTATTTCTGCATATGTAACCAAACACAAAAGAAAAACTTCATTGGCAATGTCTGGGCCCAAAAGCTGTTATTGATATATGCACTTGATTGTTTCTAAACATTATTTTTTATCTCGTTAGCAATGCCAAGACATAAAAATCACCTACTTGCCCGTAAATGCCAAAAAACAAAATAAGAATATACACACAATAGAATAAAACATGCTGCCAACCTTACCAACTAATGCGGATCACACTTTAACATAAATATGGGCTATTTATTCACAGAGAGTGTCCTTATTTAGAAGAATCTCACTGGATGTCCTCATTGCAGACAAATCAATTGTAGAAATCAAATACCCTACCTCAATACAAGATTTGTTGCTAGAAAAAGTATTTTCTGCAGGAAAGCTTCATTTCTTATTCTACAAAGATAGCAAGTTGATGCTTAGATATCATAACTTCCTTGTCCGAGTTAAGTACCAGTTAAGTATAATGGAAAGATGATTGTCCTACTTTACAGTTTGGACACCAAAAGGTAAATTTGACAAATTTTAATCATCGAATATTAATCGAATCATATAAATAACACAAACGAGATAAATTGGTATAGATTTTAATAGTATTGAAATTAAAAGCTCGCATGTGATTTACTGTAAACGATATAAAAACAATTATTTTTTGAAAATTATTTATTTAATTTTCTTTTCTTTGTTGCATTAATATTTGCTAACTCATTCGTACTTGCTTGTTTGCTTCCTCTCTACAGTACTGCATGTGTGTGGAGAGTGTAAATATTTATAGCTTTGAATATCAACGGTTTTCTCTTAAGAGAATGTTAATAATCTTTTCTGTTATGAAATTATGGTTTTTCTCCTTTTTTACATTACTCATTACTTTTTGGCTATACTCATTTATCAGTTTTGTATTCACCACGCAGCAAAGTTAAATTGCCCCTCTTGCCTCGTCCTGTTCGCAAGAGCGAAGGAAAATATGAAGGTCAAGCGAGCGATAATCAAAGAAGCATGTTTCTTGTTACCAAGGAGGTTTGCGCGCTCCTTACCGTCAGTTGATTCTATTTCTGTGGTTATCTGAAGGAATTCTCTGGCTGAAGGCCCTAGTCTCTCTCAGCTGGACTTGGTTTGAGCGGAACCTTCCATATAAGGGCCAGCGATATTATTTTAGCGCGGCGGGCCTCCGAGCCGACAGTTTCGTAGAGTCGAGAGTTTGGATGATTGTGCGACATTAAGCATCGAGTGGCGTCAAGAGTGACAAGCGGGTGTGAAATCTGCTGACTGTGAGTGTTGGTGAGTGGAGAGAGAGATTGGCAGGACTATTCAACTGGATGCGTGAGTGCTACCATTTGTAATGATAGCGACAGACAGAATGAATGTGTGTTAATAATGCGCGTGAATTAAGTGACTATAATAAATATATAGACATTGAGAAGGACTTTAATTAGAATGGATTTATACATTAAATATTGCGTCTACTGGGAAGAATAACAGATATATAGTTAAATGTTGTAAATAATAGCTGTACTACTAAATTAAAATCAAATTTAGTACGTTAATTTTTATTAGAAACTCTATATCTCACGAACTTGAATACGCCCATCTGGCAATTTATAACAATATGTTATTTTTTTTTTTTATAAATAACACCCACTTTATTCCAGACAGTGTACACTCTGATTCCCTTAATGAATTGGAAATCTGCTTAAATAAGTTGACGCCTCTGGCGTCCCTATATTTTATTCGTCAGAACACATGCTCTGGCGAAGCTCGCAGGCGGACAACGACAATAAAGATTAAGGGTTAGCGGACGTGCCGGAAGAGTGAGGCAAGGAGGGCGCGACTGCGCCTCGCAGCTGCAAAGACGTGCTACCAAAGGTTTCTGCACGTGCAACTGTTCCTACACGTGCTGACGACATCCGGAGACAACGGAAGGCACCAGTACGCGGACACAGCTGCATTTTGCAGCTGCCCAAGGGACACCGAGATCCCACCACCAGCTGCGTCTGTCCCGGGCTTGTACCGCAATAAACCATGAGAGCTTTTAGCGGGTGTGCGGGAAGAAGAGCGGCCATATCCGGGGACAGCGGAAGGACCATGTGCGCACCCAGGCCAGACCCACGTGCGCCAGAGTACCACACACGTGTTTTAAACCCAGGGGGACGACAAGCACCCTGGGCCACGTGCAGAGACAGGGCAAGTTGAATATGGCGATGGAGCCTACATTACCACGAGGAGGACCAAGCAGGGCAGTCGGCCGACGGAAACCGAGGAGGACGGAGCGAATCCACGAGCCGACGACAACGGCTGCCGGCCGTCGTCAGACGCAGAGTACTGCATGGACCCGAGAAGATGGAACTTCGAGGCCAGGCGCCGAGACGCCCACCAAGTGCGAGAGCAGTTCCAAGTCGCCAGCCGAGAGAAGACAGCGCCGCAGTGTCAGATAAGTAGTTCTACACCAAGTGTGAAGAATTCTCCCCCCCCCCAACCACCGACTCAAAATCGCCGCGCCAAGTATCACGTAATCTACGTACAGAAAAGGGAGGGCGTTGTCTCGTGAGTTCATGTACCAGTTAACCTGTTCAAGCAACAATAAAACTCGATTATGTGAACTCGCAAATAAAGTGTAATTTATTAGTAAATTGGACCTAGAGACAACAGTGTCGACTTATTACTACGCCCTATCACTGAGGGCTAGCATCAAGTGCTGGCGCCTCACGCCGCAGAGTAGATTCAATACCTACTTCCAAACTTCAGCGTTGGCCGGTATCATAGTTAAAACGTCTACAATGCAATTCTTTGTTTTGAGGAAATGTTATATTTCATTGGACGAACTAACAGTTATTTATCTTAACAGCCAAGTCAATGAAATCCAATTTTTAAAGGTTATTTTAACTAAAATTTTATATATGGTCTTCTAGTATTGATTTGAATAAATGAAAAAAAATAATAAGTGAAATTCGATTTGGACTTACATGTTTCTTAAAACGCATTGCTTTGCAAATAAATTTCTTTCTTAATATATTGACCTCAAAAAAGATTTTGAGCCAGGCCCGAATAGTGATATTAATGTAAAATTATCACCTATGATCGCTAATATAGTAATTTTTGGTGTAAAGAGCCATTTATGGACTTAGGTACCTTAATATAATATGTTCCATTTCACCTCATGTACCAACCCTATTACTCTGTAACACTTGTTCAGTGACATCCTTTGTGTGTATATAGACATATATATATACACACATGTATGTGTTAATATATGTGCATATGTATATGTGTATACATATGTATACAGAATGATTCACAGCACCCATATCGCCCTTTTTTTCGGAAACAACAGGACAGCAGAGGTTCGCGAGAAAATTGTGATAACTATACCCAATATGAATCATTGATTGGTAGTAATTCCATTCCCCCCAAACATAATGGTGGTAGGGGTATGGAGAGTTAGTTTCGAAATTGCAAATGGGAACAGGGGTCGGATATGATATCCTTGGATAGATAGTCGAAAAGGAAACAACATTTACTAAGACAGTTGTTTTCTGACCTATATAGATTACGATATATAAAATCATTCGTGTAAGCATATGTTTTTTGACATGCCTGATTGACACATACTGAAAAGGAACGAAAAGTATTTTTATTCTTACTACAATCAAATTAAACCACGAAACATGTTTTTCTAGCATGCATATCTAGTTTACATACAATCAAAAGGACGTCGGGTGTATTGTAAATACCGGTATGGTGTGAGAAAAATACTGTGTAATGGGAACTGGGAACACTCATTCGCACACATCACTCACCATACGTGTTCAAAATGTCGACCAACCTGTATCAGACACGACTCTGCTCTCCTCCATATGTTCGCGGTTGCTCGGTGGACCTCAGCACAGCTGAGAGATCAACATGCTACTCATATTCTTCCATTCATGTCTTCTCTCGTTGTTGGACCCACGCATTCGAAGATATCTTTAATTCTCCCCCACAGAAAGAAGAGATTGAGGGACAAGTCCAGAGAACATTGTTGCCAAGCTACAGGACCCATTCGTCGGATCTACCGTCTGGGGAATAACATGTCAGTCACTAGCCGATCTCTGCATGAAAAGTGAGCAGGACAGCCATCCTGATGAAGCTACAGTGTTAATCTTAGAGCGAGAGGAACATATTAAATCAGGCGATACAAAATATTCTCTAGGAAGTCTGCATAACCTGCACCATTCAATTGGCCTTCAAAAACTATGATCCTATGACATTATGTCCTAGAACGCCACACTAAATATTTAAGATCCACACATACTGGTTATCTACTTCACGGAGTCAATGTGGGTTGACTAGACCAGTAATGGGCATTATGTATGTTAACATTACCATTACTCTTCAATGTGGCCTCATCGGTCCACAAAATGGGGCGATGGAAAGCACGGTCCTGACTCAGATACCAGTTGAGAAATCAAAGCATTATTCCCAAGTTTTTTGGTGCAGCTGTACATGGTACGGATGTAAACGATTATCAGCCAGAATTCTCAATAGTGTAGTTTAAGACAATCATGATTCGCGGGAACTCCTCCGTGCAGAACAATGAGGATTAACTACCATGGTAGATCGTACATCAATAGCCCTTTCGTCTCCCTCAAGTTTTCTTATGAGACGACATTTGTTGCGTGTCGGTTGCAATAGCCCGGTTGTGCGCACGCGACATGCAAGATGCTGGAATACATTTTACGAGTGATGGACACACTGTAGTTATCTCTCTGCCTACAATTGCGCAGCAGCTCTGCAGTTCCGACGACATTCTCCTAATATCACCATCTTTTCAAATGCTCCTTCGTTTGTAAACGGCATTCCATTCAGAAAGCTTCAGCACAGACAGACAACGTCTGACACTGAAAGAACACACGCTTTTAATGGTTGCAATGTAAAGTGAATGACTGTCTAAATGAACGACGTTTAGACTGTCAGTTAACTTGCTTACAAATCCTGCAGTTCCTGTAAGTGGTAGATGGCTTATCTGTTTGCTGCGTAGAGCTTCATTATCCCTGCTTTAGATCAGACAGAGTCTAATACCTACTGCACCAGTCCTTGCAGTAAGTCACAAAGGTAACTGCTAGTATCAAATCGAATCTCACACTCCAACTGGAAATATTGTAATGGCGCTTTTTGTGTATCTCTCATGCATAGTTTAAGCACAACCAATGATAATTTCATAAACTTAACTGTCATTATTAGACTATTGCCGAACAAAAGCGGAGAATAAGGCAGCACTAAGCAGCAAGCAGATAAGCTATCTACCACTTATAGGAACTGCAGATTTTGCATGCACTATAACTGACATTCGAATGTCCGTTTATTCTGACAGTTGTTCGTTTTACATCGCATGAATAACAGAATCAGAGCAGCATGTGGATCTCTCATAATTGCTGAGGTCCGCTGAGCATCCGCGAATGTAAGACGGAGAGCAGAGTTGTAGCTAATACACTGTGGTCGACATTTTGACCACTTATGAAGAATGCTGTGTGCGAATGGGTGTTCCCAGTTCCCATTTAACAAAGGTTCTCTCACGCCATATAGGTACGAGTAGTTACAGTAGACCCGAATTCCTTTTGATTGTGCGTAAACTGGTTATGCATGTCTGAATATCAACATGTTTCACTGATTTCATTTTGATTAGAGTAAGTAAACCATGTTTGCGATCAATTTACGATGTGCATAAACTACGCACATAAAAAATATATGCTTAGAAAATTTAATTTATTGTGCATAAACTATTCACGTTAGAGAAAAGTGTCTTAGTAAATATATCGTTTCCTTTTAGACGATCTATCAAACGATACTTTATACGAACCATATTGCCATTTGCAATTTCAAAACTCACCACCCATACGCCTACCTCCGGTATGTTCGGGGGAATGGGATTACTAACAATCGATGCTTCATATAGGGCAGTGGTTCCAAACCTTAGGGTAATTACCCCCTTGGGGGTAAAACTGTTTTTCCTGAGGGTTAACGAACAAGATGTTTAGCTAAGGCTATTTATTGCGGTGCCACACAGTGAGCATTATCGGGACGGTGGCGTCGCGATTCATTCAAACTTTCCGCGGCTTCGGAAATTATCATTACGTGCGACTGGCCGCCTCCCACGCTCACTCGCCCACTTCGCTTCCACCCGCGTGCGTACTTACCCCTGCGCGCCATTCGCTTTTGTTTTCTTCGTTCATTCAGTCAGTCGAGCAATCAATTAGATCGAATACAGACGCGCTCACTTCACGCCGGATGAGACAGGCCAATCAGTAGTACGCTCTCCACGTGAATTATGTTTCGAAAACGCACCTAATCAAGTACGTATGTATATATTAAATAAGTATCGTATATTTAGCGTAATGCGCAAGTATACGTAAGTCTTATATATTTCTAAATATCACTCTTTGATTTCAGAAACCATGCCACCTACAAAAAAGCGGTCATACCAAGAAGCTTATCTGCAATGGGGTTTTACTCTAATTATTGTTCAAAGAATAGAAAATTCTCAATGTGTGCTATGTAATAAAGTGCTTAGTTCGGAGAGTATGAAGCCAAGCAAATTAAAAGATCACCTTGAAAGAAGTCATCCAGGCTTCAGGGAGAAAGATCTCGAATGTTTTAAAAGAAAACAATCTATTCAAAAATCTTCGCGCATGGATTCAACGGCCACTTTTTTCAATCAAATGAAGCTGGTCTTGAGGCTTCTTATCGAATAGCTCTCCACATTGCAGAGAACAAAAAGCCTCAAACCATAGGTGAGGAACTTATCAAACCTTGTTTGCTGGACGCAGTGAAGCTAGTTCTTGGAGAGCAACATGTGAGTAAGATAAACTACATATAGCTTTCTAACAACACTATAAAAAGTCGCCTAGAAGAGATGAGCATGGATATTTTGGACACAGTGCTCGCTGAAATAAATTCCAACCCCTACTATGCACTTCAGTTAGATGAGTTAACAGATGTTGGATCTTGTTCCCAATTGCTTGTATATGTTCGGTACGTAAGAAATGACCAATTAAAAGAGGAATACTTATTTTCCGAATCACTGAGCACCACTACTCGTGGAAAAGATGAGTTCCAAACTTTGAAAAAGTTTATAGAGGACAACGAACTCCAAAGTTCGAAGTTGATCGGCGTTTGCACAGATGGTGCACCATCTATGATGGAGGTTCTCTCAGGATTCCAAACATTGGTAAAAGCAGTTGCTCCCCATGCCACGTTCAGCCACTGCATTATACGTCGTTATGATGTGGCAGTAAAAACACTCCCACCTGATATGATGAACGCATTATCTGGCATTGTAAAAATTGTCAATCATATCCGAGGTAGTGCGACAAGCACAAGCATTTTTTAAGTTCTATGCCAAGGAGTTGGGGCCAAATTTGACGTGCTTCTTTTTCACACGGAAGTGCGCTGATTATAGCGGGGTAGAGTGTCGCACCGGGTACTTGAACTCCGAGAAGAAATCGTCTTATTTCTGGAAAGGATCAAAACAGCCAAAGAGAGAGAGAGAACTTCACGTAAAAATAACAGACAAAATATTTATTGCAAAGCTTGCGTATCTCGCAGACTTTTTCGGAGAAATAAATATGTTTAACTTAACTCTACAAGGGAACATGGTGAATGTTTTGACAGCTCAAGTTAAACTTGTCAGTTTTCTCCGAAAACTTCAGCTTTATCAACGCAGGGTTGAGGTTGAGGATGTATCAATGATCACAGAATCAGCCACGCTGCTCGTGGAAAATGATGAAAAATGCACATTCACAAATGACATCACTCAACACATCTATTTTTTGATTAATTCCATCAAAAACGATTTTTTCCACCGATTTAGGAAATCGTCAAAGAAATGCTTGGGTTTCGAGACCTTTTTGGATGAAGCTATTTTTTTCAGATAGCGATATACCCGCTAAAGTAGAATTCCTTGCCCTGCGCGATGACAACACACTGAAGGTGGATTTTGAAAGCCACGAGCTATCAACGTTTTGTGCAAAAGTTGCTGGGGAATACCCTAATTTTGCTGACAGAACTCTTAAAATATTAATCCCTTTCACCACTACTTATAGGTGTGAAAGTGGATTTTCAACGATGGTGGCCATGAAGACAAAATCAAGGAACAGATTGAATGTTTAACACGACTTGCGATGTGCCCTGGCGGAAACAAAGCCAATTATTAAGAACATTTTACAAAAAAAGTAATACCAACCGTCGCATTGACTATTTTCTAAGTCTTTTTTTATTTTCAACTTACTATATATTAAGGTTCATTTTTTTGTTAATTAATGTGGATACATATTAATTTGTTTGTTTTCTTAGGGGGTAAAGACAACTTTCTACAAGTTTCAGGGGTCATAAAAAGGTTGGGAACCACTGATATAGTGTATACTTATCAATATCTTTTTGCTAACCGTTGGTGTCATGTTGTTTCCGAGAACAAGGGGTGATACGGATGCTCTAAGGGGTGATACGGGTGCTGTGAATCAGCCTGTATATATACACATTCATACAACTAACCTTTAAATTATAAAACATAATATATAAGTCTTTACCAGTACGAAAAACCGTTTTAAATAAGGCTTATAGCTATTCTCGGATGTCACATGTCAATGCATAATGGCAGTTCCATTCCTTGCAAACTTCTGACAAGCTAGTATCTGACTAATTTAAGCTGCTGTATAATCTTCCCAATATAGTTGCAAAACGTTTTTGTAATAATACAACTGAAAGGACATTGTTTCATGTAACATACTAAATGGTTTATGTATCGCCATGTTAATGATAATATTAAAGTCAACAGTATTTCATTAATAAAATTAAATCTGGTACTCATATTCCACAGAAACATGTTGTAAATACAATTCTTATTTACTTGATGTCTTAATGGAGACCATCTTGGCAACTAATATTCAAATAATTGTTTGTAACAAATACAACAAATGTTTACAGTGTAGCACTTACTTGTTTATTTAAATGAACTTTTGGGAGTTTGATTACATGAGTGGAGCATGGTCCAGCAACAGATCATTACGGAAATGTTATTGAACTTTACAGCTGAGCAGGTGGTCAAGCGATCATATCGGCAGCCTCCACGACGGCTGTCAGAGTTCGATTCCGGGTGAGTCAACACCCAGATTTTCGCATGTGGGAAAATTGGTGTACGTTGCCAATAGCCTGTGGGATGTTTAAGTATAGTTCGGGTTTTCCCTGCATTTGTAAACATAAGTTTCTCCTTTCTAAAGACCCTGCGCCAAACCGTTAAATTGATAGCACCCGAATCCTGCTGCATTTGTTCTTGCAAAAGCTTCTATAATGTCCGATGTACGAGCCAGTATACAAGCTGCTATGAGTGAAGGCATAAAATATACTTAACAAACAAGTGTGTCTTTCTAACATTAGGCACACACTCGGTGTGTGCGCAGATGACCATGTCTCACAATAAATATTAACCAAATTTTTGAAATAGAAGACAGGAACATTTTATATCGTTCAAACTACGCACATCTTAATATTCCTTTACTGTTGATGAAAACTGGAACAGTCCGATTGGTGTAATTTAATTTCGAACAGATTGTCAACACCCTGTTGGGGGCGCTGCGATTTTTGACCTTGACTGCTCCTCCTGTGCCTGATCCACAAGGGTATAAGAGGGAAATAATTCAGAGCAGTATAGGAGGAGAGCAGACCATGACTTCCCATATGCAATCAGGCCTTGACCCTCCAGGCTGTAATAATGTCACATAGGCTGTTAGATGTGCGCGCTCCTCCTGCCAGACTTATTGTCCATTAACCTTTGTTTTAATTTGAGCTTGGTCAGCGCTCTAATTGGGAGCAGTTGAATGCTCCCAATAAAAGAGTAACGCCCTTTCCAATCGCAGTGGGTGGATGTTCTCCACCCGAAGATGGTTCCACCTCACCTGTCAACAGCATTGTACGGAGTTGAATCCGCATATGCCACCTTGATGGGGCCGAGTGCTATCCCCACTCTACAAACCCACTTTGTGAATGAGTCCTCTTACTAGGCGGACTAGACCGTCGACCTTTCATTAGTATGCATCAACCCTTCGAAACTCGATCTAGGGCAAGTCAGCACGCATGCGTTCCACGGCAGCTGCTACTAACTTATGCAGGTACGCCAGCCCCAGCCCTCCAGGCAAACACACACCTCCAGATCTCCTTCTAAGCAGAAGGTTCAACCAATGCCACCCAGAGTGCGACCCGCGATCAGCCTGGCCTAAGCCGGGGCTTTCACACTGATCCCCTGGGTACCCACAATTTTCAGACCTGCACACTTGAGTTTTCACCCGGGACAGCCCAGCCCGTCCAGGACGCCAGACAGTCCCTTTATTAGAACTCCGCCACCCCGAGATCAGCCCGATTTGCCAAATCGAGCTTCAGCTTGGGGAGTGTAATTCGGTTCGCGGGTCTTCACCGCAAGGCAAAGAATATATACAGTCACTGGAGACTGCACATAACCTCGCCGCAACTGGTTGTCTGTGCACAGACAGGCCGCTGCCGCCTTCAATCGCCCTCACTCCGTTAGCCATGGTGTGGCCACCATGTTACCAGCCCAACCGCGAGGAGGTGGAGATGGACTTGCGCAGTGCTAGGCTATGTATTCGCATCACTGCTCCATTAAGGAGTTGAGTCGGCAGCCTTCACAGCAGCAGGGGAACACCCAATCATCAATGAGCAGGCCCCACCAGAGCTTTCGCTCTTACACTTACGCCGGTCGCGAACTGCTATTGCTTTAGCCGGGGGATGGACCGACTAGAACTGACATTCCATCTGTCACGTCAGCTCAACCAGGTTGCCAGGACCTAGCTCCTCCCCTACACACGCAGACTGGAACACCACAGTCAGGATTCTAGGGCACCTGGTCCCTTCACCTTACACTCTTTACAGGCTGGTTGCCGGAACCACAGCCCAGCCCCAACCCGGCCCCACAGGGACTTAATTTCGAACAATCACAACTCTAATGTAAGCACCAGTAGATATTTTAGGGGGCTACGGGAACCTAAGTAAGGAGAAGTGCTCTGGCTCCAGTGCCCACCATCTTGGATCATTACACTGAAGCCAGCATGGATGAAGTCGACCTTTGGCTGCCATATTGAACTACCTTCAACTTGACATTTGACAACCATATTGTATTATGTCATCGCTGCCATGTTGTATCACATCACCTCCACAAAATTGTATTGTCATTGCAGTCATTTTGTACCATGTCACCACCACCATCTTGTATTACATCCTCGCTGCAATTTTGTTTCCCAGTTACTCATTCTGTCATGTGCTATTTACTTTGTACCCTCGAATAATAATTTTTATTCCCAATTACTCATTTTGTTGCTTGCTATTTACTTATTCTGTCGCTTGTGATCCACTCACTCTAACTGTCATCTTGTTTCCCAATTACTCACCTTCATTCGACCATGCCATCGTGGATGACATAAATTCCTCTATGATGTCCCAAAATGTAATTTTCTAGCATTTTCCAGGTGTTACAGTCATGCTCTGTCATTCCTTCTCGCCTTCGCCCCACCTTAGTCACCTTTGCTCCACTCCACCATCGTGTTTCCCAATTACTCACCTTCATTCAACCCTGCCACCGTAGATTACATCACCATCTAATATTTCATATTTATTAGTTACCAGACGAGCTTGCTGTAGGCCAGCCACCAAAATTATATATTATAAATTTCTCACATCATGTAGACTTAAAATTTTCATTTATGTAGATCTTTCGCCTTCTGTATAGTATATAACCACTCATATTGTACTTAAACACACATTAAAGAAAAATATTCCAATGCTGCTTTAATCCAATCATACATAACATACGAGTAGTTCAGAAAAATCCAACCAAATCCCATATAACCCAACCATAACATAACATATGTAGGACTTAACCACACATGCAGAACTTATATTTTTCACCATGGTTATTCAATTTTTTCTATGAACTCTTTTGCATTCATAGTATCTGTTTGTGTATACATCTCCAACATGAACAAGGACTTTTGCATATAATGCCATTTAAGAAAAATTTATGATAGATTTATGAAATTAAACAGCAAAACATATTTAAAAAAGAATATTTATTCGCAAACATTTGTAAACATGTAAGTTTCATTCTTGTTACGGTTTGGTTATTTCTTCTCTGAGTAGTTCTCGGACATTATCCGTGACGATGCTGTGTGTGATGCTCCCTGAGATGTCCAATGATGCAGGTTTTGATGTCCTCGGAGGAATCTCATGACGATATATCCAACACTCTCCACAATCATGTCGTGATGTTCTTGCAAAAGTTGGTGGATTTCTGCATCCTATTTTTTGCCGCAGTCTTATGATGATAAACGCAAGGCAGGCTATTGCATGAAATTATAGCTACAAAATAGTATATTAAATACACCGCCATTGCCGGGTGACATTAGAAGTGAACATTTTGAGCTGGATGCTGGATTCTGGTTGCAATACTGAGCATACTGTAGTGTCTGGAGAGGAAGAAATTTCACTTTTTGAGCTGCGCATTATCCTCATCACCGAGCGAGTCGTTTTCCCACTTGTACATCTCCAGCAAAATAATGCGAGTTGACAAATACATCTGTAATTAAGCTCTGGCATATTTTCCATCGATAGTCCTCGTACATGTTAGAGCTGTATACACAAACACATACTTTGAATGTAACAGAGTTCCTAGATGAGATGTAACATACGTGGTAAAAAAATTTAAGGTCTAGCTAGACAAGTTGTCAAGTCCTTCATAACTTATGTTGGGTTGTTTTGTGTGAAGTTTGGTTTGATTTTCTGAACTGTGTTGTGTATGATTAAGGAATGGTGTATGATTGGAATGAAGGAGCATGGGAATAAATAAAAAAATTTATACATGTGATCAAGTACAATATGAGTGGTTAAATACTATGCACAAGGCGAAAGTACTACACAAATGAAATTTTTATAAGGCTAACAAGATGTGCGAAATTTATAAGTAATGTGTAATGTTGGTGGCCTACAGTGAGCTTATATGGTGCATAGGAAAAATTAAATGTTAGGTGGTGTTATGATCCACAATGTCAGTGTCGAACAAAGATGAGTAATTGGGAAATAAGATGATGGTTAGAAACACTGGAGCACAAGCGACAGAATGAGTAAATAGCAGGCGACAGATTGTGTATTTGGGAAATCAAAATAATGGTGTTGATGTAATACAAGATAGTGGTGGTAAGATTATACAAAATGATGACGATGACATAATATGATATGACAGAGGTGATGTAATACAAAATTGTGGCAATAGCATCATAAAGAAGGTGGTCAAATGTCAAGGTGAAGGTAATGAAACACGGCGAATAATGATCAAGGTCGTCCAATATGGCGGCGATGATGTCCAAGATGCCAGATACCAGAGCCAGAGTTGCCCCCATATTCCTGTTCCTCTAGCCCCCAAATATATCTACTGGCGCCCACAAGTAAATTGTTTTTAAGTATTTAGGGATATTTGATAGTTGAAATAAAGTTGTTATTTATTAACTTTAAATAATAATCCAAGATAAAAATTAAAATAATATATCCTTATACTTCTAAAACAGTGATCGTAGTGTACACTATAATTCATTTAACACATATAATACATCAGCCTTACGATCTACAATTGCAATATGATTGGTCAAGTACGAAAACTGTTATGAAACCTGCGACGGAAAATAAAAGATGATATTCCAAACATGGTACGAAATTCAGCCACACGAGACGATAATTGCCTTGCTGCCTGCATGGTATAACAATTGCTTTTGGTTGAATTTGTACATAATTATACGGTACAAAAAATACGAAGTCAAATTTGTTACAGAAGAAATGCATTTAAACGACAAAACATAAGCATATAATCTCCGGAATGGTAACAGAAACAAAATGTGTTTGTGTGAAAGAGAGCGAAAGACTGCTCATTCCTCGTTCAATGAATGTTCTTAAGTGGGCGAAACTTATTTTATTTTGGATGAACGCTCCTATGCTTATCAAATAATGTGTGAGGTCTTAGTTAACACTTACTATGATACACTGCTGCAATACATTAATAAACTAAAAATTTACACAGTTAAATTAAGTGTACAACTAATGACAAACAATTGAAGCTATTATACGTAGACATATTTGACATGAAATTGTATTTATTACCATACATTTTTAATTGTGATCATTTAGTTCACCCTATTATTTATATATACTGTGTGCCTCCCAAAGTCACCCAATTACTAGGATTCTGTGTGCAGATTAAAAAATTGTCTTATTCTGTTTTCATATATACGTGTCGGACATTCGCTACATATCTGCTCGACTTTGGGAGAGACACACTTTCGAAGGTGCAGTGTGTGATATATAGACACGTTCGTGTAAATAATCACTGGAATTTCCTTCCAGTGATATCTGTGATCTCGGTCTGTATGAATTGATGTAGTATTTGTGATCATCCTTCTTTCTTGCTTTAACTGCATTATATGCAGGCAGAAGGCAGACGATACCAGTCGGTCGTAGCACAACTGTTTGGCGTTGATTTGTAAAGTGAGCTATACTCGAGTGATCTTGCACAGTGCACATATGCGACGCTAATTGACTAGATCATAAGTGTAATGCAACCAAACATATGCGCAATACGCAATAACATAACGACTTTAAGAAACATCGTACTAACTTCTGCGTTACATTTTGCTTTTTCTGCCTTATTTAACAACAAATAAAATAAACATAGCTACTTTTTTCTTGCTGTGCAGGTTTTTTTCTTAGGCCATAGCTCTACTGCAGTAAAAAAGTTTTATTTGTTTGTATCTCAAAGTTTATTTCCAAGACGCATTCCAGCTGGAACCCCGAATGAGTTGTGTGTCCTCTCATCCTTATCTACATTTGAAGTAAAGCAAGTGTCCCGTGGTCCAGTGTGTAACAGCACATCTCATTAGAGAGCCATCTGGCGTTGACCACGGTCAGGTGTGGGAGCAATGGATAGGAAATTTTTGTTGCCACATTCGCTTGAAAACTAAGACCATGCAACTTTTCACACATCCATGCATTATGTAGGCAATTTGGGGCAAAGTTCGCTGGAATAACGAAAACTATTACTCCCGTTTACTACGCCTTGTCCCGTCAAACTTGAACATGTGAATTTCATGCCACAGCATTTCTAAGGATTCAAATTGGACACACCTAAGTGTATTTTCTTACCTGAAATAAGACAGGCTCTCAGCGTGGTGCATAAGGTAGTTATGAATCATGCACGTTACACTCCATTTCTTAGTATCAGTGACATCAACACACGGACAAAGTATGACGCAGCTATAAAGACTCATTTTAGCAAAGAATTTTAAAATCTTTGCCTGCCTGCTATGTAGTGTTGAAATGTACAGTGCCTTACGTGGTTTGGTAACCAGTAGCAGGAAAAGGATTTAATTTCTCCAAATAACAGAGAGTTACTACAAATTATAAGTCAAGAAATGTAATTAACTTCGTTAATAATACTTTTTATATCTAAAAAAAACGTATTTTACGATATAAATTCGCAACTTGCGGAAAGTTGTAAAATAAATACAGTTAATACATGTGTTATCTCTATAAAAATAACATTGCATTGAAAATTTAACAATTGTATAGTAGGGAATAAAGTTTACTATATTTGTCTCTTTTTTTTGGCAAAGGCATTGGGTTTTGTTTTTAGTGTCAGGAATTTGCAACTATTCAAACATGTGCACGCACTAGTGAGCTGTATTCTAACACGAACTTTAGTTAATATTTTCAAGACGAAATACGTTAAAATAGGATATTTGGCAAAAAAATACGTCATGAGTACTGCACTTTATTAATGCTAACAAATACTGCCAAAATTAACCCTTCCATTGCCACATTAATTTATGGATTCTGGCGTTACAAATAAGATATTCTCTGTTGCGTGCTGTACTCAAGCTGGCAGTGAACAAGTTTCACTATCACAACCAAAAAGCTACAGCATATCTGTTCTGTGATAAGTATTATGAGCCAGCCACAACATATAGCAGTAGCACGGTTTGCGAATCAGTTACTCCCAGGGGCGATCATTGGGCACTGTGACTCGCAGTGTACAGTACCGGTCTAACATAACATTTTTGTGCAAGTTTAAAGCATAAATGCGGGAATGTAAGCAAGCCCAGTATATAATTAAGTCCAATAAATTTAGTACAAACGAATGCATAAGGAACCACAATGTCAGTCTTAGTATATAAAATTTGGCTTGTATGTATTGCTGTATGTATTATTATAATTTATGTTTTAATATCCGAAGATTGTAACTTCTGTTCAATATTTCTGGTATGCGATTATTACCCAACACCATTACTGAAAATTTAAAGTTGCTTTAAGTTTGTTATTACATATACTTAGATCTCAAATATTGTTTTAAGTAAAAAAAAACACATAATGTTATAAGTTTGCAGTGGTTGTCAAACTTTTGTCATCCCTAACTAACGTTACGCCCCCTTCTCTATCCTTTTTGCTAGTGGAGTGGAGTACAGGAGAGATTTGGAGGGCTCTTAACATCGAGGTTTCGAGAGCCTATCTTTTTTGTTGTTGTATGTAACAGTTTCTTAATTCCCACAGTTGTTTAATCTGTACCATTTCAAATGGTATTAGCGACTTTTGATACCTTTCAGTTCATCTATTTTTATGAAATGCAGATTTCTGCTGAATCACTGACTGACTCACTCATAAACGCACAGCCCAAACCACATCCCCTAAGGTATGCAGGCATCCACTAAGAAATAATTTTTCTAATTTTCACCCCTAAGAGGGCGAAAAGGTATAAAATGAGTTTTCTAGTACTCCTGAATATCTCATAAACCATATGAGATGTCGTTGCGCTCTTGGCATCAAAAAGATTCCTATAAAAATACATAAAAACGAATTTTAGGATTTCTAAATTAAAACCCAAAGATAGCTCTTAAAACCAATAAAATGAATGTATAACCTTCATTTAAAAAGTCTGGCTTAATAAGTACTTTAAAATGAATAGGGTTTTTTTTTCTAATTTCGGTTCTTATAAGGAGAAAAAGATTAAAGCGTGTTTTCGAAGAATACTTTTATAGCTCACTAACCCGATAGAAAATTGTTATGTTCTTTGCTGCGAGAGGTTGGTTGCATAAATATCTGATAACAAATGTTCTTATTTTTTGACATTCAAGCCCCTAAAAATGTGAACGGTGTTAAAATGTGTTCTAGATTATATGTTAATTACATTATATCGTTTCCATATCTGTAACTATCAAATCAGCATATTTTATAAAACTTACGCTTACAAAGAAAACCTGCATTGAAAAAATAAAAGTTGCATGTCCCTTACAATTCCAGACCATGTTGTCAGGACTGAGCATAATCAATAATTTAGTATCTCATTTTTATAAATTGTGCAATAAGTGTAATACATACATGTTTCCCTCCTTATGAGATTCTATATACGTTTATAAATCACAAGTTGTAATGTGGTAAATTATTTCTTATTTCATTTCGGATTATGAGCGAACTGGGATATATTCCAGCTGCGCAGTAACCAATTTTTGTGTTGCAACATTTTAATGGTTTCTTCAAACAGAACCACCAGTATGAAAGCTTGCGAATGATATAGAGAATCGTCAAAATCAAGTATTATAACAATGGCGAGGACGTTTGTTTTCATTCGGTTTTCCAAGAAATCAGAACAATGTTTACGAAAAAAATATTTTATTGATCTTGAATAATATACTGTATTACATAAAAGTATTGATAGTGCCAGCACGAGAATAGAATTTTTAAATATTTGAATGGTCAGGATTTTTTTTTTTTTTTGTTTTTGTTGGTGGTTGTGTTACTAGGTGGTATTAATGTCCCATTTGTCAAATGGTTTGTAATTCTGTATACAGTCATGCCTGTCCACAAAGCATTCTAGCACTACAGGTTTTCCAAAAGTGCTCCCAAAATGTAGGAGGTTTCCCAACTTTTGTAATATTGGGCCTAGCTTTCAGGTGTACACTCCTCTATATCACATTTACACTCTAATATATAACTGCACATTTTCAGTGCCTATTGTGTTACTTGCGATGTTGGTGAGAACTGAATTTAATAGTAATTTGAACATACGTTACTAAAGTTCTTCTTTCTATGTCACAAAAAAAATCTGGGTTTAATAAAGCTCTTCACGTTCATATCTCCAACTATTTATTCAGCTACCTCCCAGTCTGTATGTAAATCTTTATAATTTTGAAATTATGTTTGGTTCAGTATGGAAACAAACTAAATAAAATACAAGTGTTATTAAGCAATAAATTATGAAATAAAATTATCTTGTACTTCAATTCCATTTTACTACGAGAAACGTTGAAGAACATTTTTCGAACAGGTTAAATCAGACACTAATGAATATTTACTAAAGCACAAGGGAAAGTAATTGCGTAGTGAAATTTGTATATGGTAATGTTACTCTACTGTACATAGTAGACTAATAAAACATGGCTACAGTAACAACTTGACATGATTCAACTAAACTACTTTGTAGTTATTAACTGAATCAACATGTTAAATATACTAATATTATTAAAGTGTCATGTTTAACAACTATGCTGTAGTCATCGTTTTCTTTATATTAGACATTCCATACAAGTATTTGTGTAAAGAGAAAAACATGCAATTATTAAGTCACAGTTGTATTATAGAAAAAGTAATATACGACGTACCATACCTTCTTAATATCCAAGATTTGGTTTATTTAATCCGTATACCAATTTGTGTTCCACTAACGCAAGTAATTTACATAATACCCCACATAATATGCTTATCGGCTCCGCTTTTACGGGCTTCTACAGCCCTTATTATTTTAGAAGGACCAAGGATGTTTTATATCAATGTTCCTTTTTTTCCGGTCACGTTTCACGTGCCCAAGCTTGTACATATGATTTCTAAAAACATCGTGTATATATAATAGATATCACAGTACAATTTCACATCAATTTTACACATTAAGTTTAATTATTTTGTAGTAACTGTTATGAATAAGTCCTATACAAAAGAAAGGGAAAAGTCCTTTTAAGGTAATTGAATTTTCCTGTTTTTGTAAGGGATAAACGCCTGACACAAGTAAGGCAAAATTACTGCAAACATAGTGCAGTATTCTCTACACTGCAAGGCAAATTTCCTTGACAAATGTAAGGGAAAATATTATCATACATAACGAAATGTTCATGTAATTTCGTAGACAAATTTCCATGGCAAATATAAGGGAAAATACCATCACCTGTAAAGAAATGCTATGTACCTTGCAAGGAAAATTTCCCTGACAAATGTAAGGGAAAATACCATGACATGTAATGGAATTTTTTGTACTTTGCAAGGCAAATTTCCTTGGCAAAATATGGGAAAAATACCTTCAGATATAATTAAATGTTCTGAACTTTGCAAGGTAGTTCCCTTGGTAAAATTCGAGGAGAAATACATTTGACAAATAGTGTTTGTAACGGAAATTTTCTAGAAAAGAGCAAAGGGAATATCCAAGAGAATTCAATGTCACCATTGCTGTAATATAAATATACTTGACAAAGAATATCAGAAATCACTCAGAAGGTGATGCAGTACTCTATCTACTAGTCAGAAGGAAATTTACTGCAGGCTTAACAGTGTTTTCTCTTAAATTATATAATGAAAATTACAAGGGCGTTTGAATTCTCAACTCCCAGTTATGTGTTTGCTTTGGAGCCATTTAATGCCCGAGTGAATTTACGTGGCATACTTACCTGCTGAACTTCATCAAATTATTGGCTTTATTTAAAAAGGACCATAATATTGAAATAAATATTTCGTGTAATATTCTAACAGCACAAGTATGGCAATCCACTGACTGACTAGCGCACAGATTCCAAGTATGTGAATATTATATTTTTATGGGCAATACTGGCCTTTTTTTTAGAACAGTAAAGATTGCAAAGTTGTGATTAATAATTTATTTGATTGCTATCCATAACTGTATTACAAAGAGAATATTTAAATTTAATTTGGTGAAACTCACTAGTTAAAGACCCATGGATGTGTATGTGGTCTGAAACTGTTAGCAATAAAATAATTGAGCTCCTTCCAATTGTTAAACAGTTCTGGAAATTGCAGAACGGCTTTCTTGTGGGTGCCATACTAACTTTGCTCAGTAATGAAAGTCATTTCGTGGGCCAAGTGGACAGTAAGTAAACTTCAAGAGTGGAGCTTTCGTAGCAAAGTTGCAGACAAAGCGTAACTATCTATTTTTGAAAGGTCCAACATACGTTTTGTCAATTTTAAGAAATACTGCCACGGTTAATGTGTGATTTTTTCAGGCTGGACCTTTTGACAGGTTTAACCTGCCCGGAAAAAAGGGGAAGAGGGGTAAATTGGTACGGTTATAATTTGTTCGACTGTTTTCGTTAATTGAATTCCCAGTAAAGTTAATGGTTAAAACAATACAGTGTAAATTTTCTGCCAAACACTTTTTATGAAAGCTTGGACATATGTCAACTACTAATCATGAAGTTGTACCTGCCAGTGTTGTAAGCAATTGTGCCTTATATAAATAACGTTAAATATAATTAAGAGAATGTTTGCTGCCTTTTTCAGATGCCACAGTTTAATGTACTTTTGAGTAAGTATTAAATTTTTCTATGAAATAAGTTTTTATAAGCCCCACAACGTCAGTTATTTCTAGATATCAAATATGGCCTCTTCTACTTTGTTTCGGCAGGGCAGTCACCTTGTTAAAACGGGATAATTTTTGGGTCTCTTAGTTGTACTACTCACACTGTATTACTCAGCATATTTGTGAAAAAATTTTAACACAGCAGCCTGATTAGTTCGAGAGTTCGGTAAGTTTACACAATTGTGGTTCAAAAACCATTTGACATATGACAGGACAACACTTCAAAACGTAATGCAGTATTTGTTATGCTATGAAACAAATATAATTTTAAAAAATTTATAAAACCATTTGTAAAATCTAAATAAAAATGCTTTATTAAAGGGAAACAGTAAGAGAAAATTATTTGACAAGTAACCTATTCAGAATCATATTTTAAACTAGCAACTAATGTCAATTCTGTTATCTGCCTTATCACGCTGAGCTTCTGTGAAAATTAGCCCTACCTTCATGCCTTCAATAGTCTCCTCCATCTACTGTACCAGAAGAAATGGTCTTCAAAAAAATTTGTGGCATGACGATTTGTTAATATGAATGTTTCAGGTGACTTGAAGAACAATACAAGCAAATGGCTGAAATTAGTATTTTTGTTTCTGATTGAAACGAATATTCAATCTTTCAGCTGAACATTATCCATAAAACCATTAGATGCTGCATTATTATTGCAAGAGTATATATTGCAACTGGAATATATGACAGGCAAAATATAGTAATTCGTGAACAAAAATCCTCTTACAACTAGTGGATCGTGCCATCCTTCACAGCTAGAGCGGGCTTTCACTTTGTCATTCCCAATTACCTAGAAAAAAATCACCTATCACTAAGATTGCTTGTAACAGTCTAATATCTATATTTTCCCTGATCTATGAAATGCCCAAATAGGTGGCCTCCAGTATTAAAAAACTCTTCTCTCAGGTCTCGCTATTATAAGTTTCTCCATCCTAGACAGAAAAAAAAACTGGCAAAATTATAATTTAAATTACAATTATTTTTATTTAAACTGAAACCAAAGATTAGAAAAAACTGTCATTAATGTATGCATTTTGATGTAAGTTACTAAAAAAGATTTGAGCTGTGACCCTATTATAGTATGAATGGAAATTCTGTAGGAAGGTTCAATGCAGGGCCATCAAATAGGTTTGTATGGATCTAACGCGTATATTTTGTGATAAAGCACTTTGAAGAAGCCCTTTTTAGTAATTTTGGAGTACTCTGAAAGGATGTTTCTAATGTACGTGACGTCTAGAAAGTACTCTACTTCCCTCGTCTGAATTGCGTGTTATTTTTGTAGATCAGCACATTGTATTGAGTTTAACAGTTTCATTGCAAAATGTGTATTTCGAACACAGTGCAACACAATTCAAGCTCCAGGTAGATGGAAGCCTTAAATACTCGTTACATGTCTTATTTTGGCGTGTGCATAACAATTGAAATGTTTAATGCATAATTTAGCCAATTTTTTTTTTTTAACTCATGTGTACTGATATATATATTCACAATTTCATATCAAAACATTTAAACTACTTTGGTAACAGAAGGAAGCAGCACTGAATAAAGGTTTTATGAAAATTAAAATGAAATATTGTGCAAATAAATTTAAACTATTTATTTGGTTTTATACCAAGTTGCAGTGTACATTTAATTAATAAATTTTTTTTATTCAAGCTATTTCCATGTTACTGGTAAAATCAATAAGAACGACCAACTAAAAATACAAAATACAGCAATAAATCCTCGTTTTACTTCTTTACTCTTCCATCGTACTTGCATACATTTCCTTTTCCTTTGCCATGTGTGTCCTGTTCGGAAAAAAACAGACTGCAAAAAATCAAGAAAATGAATAGCAGGAAGTATGTGCATAATCTAGAGAAAATGAAGAATCTCAGGAAACAATACACAGAGCAGAAAAAAAACTTATTACAGTAAATACAATCACATTCTACTTCTTACATGAGAAAGTTAACCTATAACTCTAGGGTTTCAATTCCTTCCTCCATCCTTGACAAGGCAAATTATTTTTTTTACATGCAAGCTGGTCCCACAGACCTTTTGAAATACACTTCCAGGGGGGAAAAATTACTGCCCATGAATGTATCTATTTTGATTTAAATTACTAACAAAAAAAAACCTAAATATAATTTTGGCACTAAATAAGGAAAAGTAATTGATCGAAGGCCTATTATTAAAATCGTTATGTTAAATTGTTATTAATGCTCCCGAACATTGGTTTCTTTTTTTTTATACATGCAGAAGTAGCCTGTTTTTGTGATTACACTGGAGAGCCAAAAAAACTTGTATAGGCGTGCGTATGCAAATAACAGAGGTGTGGCACCAATCAAAATAACGCGAGACGGTCGGCAGCACCTATAAGACAACAAGCGTCTGGCCAAATTGCTAGATCAGTTACTGCTGCTACAATGACAGGTTATCAAGATTTAAGTGAATTTGAACGTGGTGTTATAGTCGGCGCACGAGAGATGGGACATAGCATCTCTGAGGTAGCGATACAATTTGGATTTTCACGTACGACCATTTCACGAGTGTACCGTGAATATCGGGAATCTGGTAAAACATAAAATCTTCGACATTGCTGGTTCCGGAAATAGATCGTGAACCAACGGGACAAACGATGAATGACGAGAATCATTAAACGTGACAGACGTGCAACCCTTTCTCAAATTGGCACAGATATCAATGCTGGGGCATCAACAAGTGCCAGCGTGCGAACTATTCAACGGACCATCATTGATATGGGCTTTCGGAGCTGAAGGCTCACTCGTGTACTGTTGTTGACTGCACGACAAAACGCTTTTACGCCTCGCCTGGGGCAGCAAACACCGCCATTGGACTGTTAATGACTGGAAACACATTGCCTGGTATGACGAGTCTCGTTTCCAATTGTATCGGGCGGATGGACGTGTACGTATATAGAAACATCCTCATGAATCCATGGACCCCACATGTCAACAGGGGACTTTTCAAGCTGGTGGAGCCTCTGTCATGGTATGGGGCGTGTGCAGTTGGCGTGAAATGGGGCCCCTGATACGTCTAGGTACGGCTCTGACAGGTGACAGATAAGTAAGCATCCTGTCCAATCACCTGCACCCATTCATGTCCATCGTGCATTCCGACGGACGTGGACAATTCCAGCCAGACAATGCGTCACCCCACACATCGAGAGTTGCTACGAAGTGGCTCCAGGAACATTCTTATGACTTTAGACACTTCCATTGGCCATCTAAATCACCAAACACGTACATTATTAAGCATAAATGGGATGCCTTACAATGTGCTGTTCAGAATAGATCTCCACCGCCTCGAACTCCTATAGATTTGTGGACGGCCCTGCAGGTTTCATGGTGTGAATTGCGTCCTGCATACCTTCAGACATTAGTCGAGTCCATGCCACGTCGTCTTGCTGCACTTCTGCGTTCTCGCTGGGACCCTACACGATATTAGGCAGGTGTACCAATTTTTTTGGCTCTTCAGTGTATATTTAAATCTAGTTTCATGTTCAAATACAGAAAATTCCTACTCCCCCCCTCCCCCCGGACACTTCTAATAATTGCAATGGATAAATATACACTCGCCTATACACATATTTTAATATGCTCAACACAGCACATAATATATTATTTGAATATTATTAAAACTTTAGTTCCGTCAAGTTGGCTAAATTTAATGTTGTTTTAGATGATACGAAAATTTGTCTTTGGTGTGATTATATTATCCAAACTATACAGAGGAAAAAAATATCTGGATTAAACAAGAGAGCGAAATTTCATGAAATACACTGTCATTAGGTATGTTTCACAATTAGTATTCATACAAAAGTTTATCAATATCAATCGAGGCATACAAATTATTTTAGTGAATATACATGTTCTTGTATGAGAATCTAATATGAAATATTTACTGGAGTCACAACTTGTAGAAATTAAATGCAATGGAAGGAGTTCCACGAAACTTGCCTACAGTGATAAAAATTATAATGGAGTTATGGTGTAAATATTTAGAAAATTCCGTACAGGCAAAGAGATATATGATAAGTGTTTTCCTCATTTATAACTGCAGTGACAGTCACTTGCTTCTACATGGCATGTTTTTGACAGTTTTAATTTGTACAATATGACAAAGAAAATTTCAGAGCAAATTTAAATATATCTGTAAATAATGTTATACTGTAATTAATATCATGGGTGAATTGGATTTTGTAGAATTCTACTAAAGTAAAATATTTATTGGAATGACGTAAAGAATGCATTTTTTTAAATCTACAAATTTTAAATTAAAGTTTGAGGCAGCTTTTCTGTAAGAAAAACGAAAGAATAAATATGAGCACATAATTCCTAAAGTTCATAATACTTCTGAAACTTCAAACAGGCCACTCATTAAATGAAGATACACTAAAAAAAAATTGGCTTGGTGTATGATAGGAAAAAAGTAAAATCATATTCAAGCTCTCTGCAACTATCTCAATTATGGACATATAAAACTTTTATTCTAGTTACCTTGGAAAGGTTGGTGTGTGATATGGCTTTATATTGAACATGAAACAATATTTCTGAATTATGGCAAAAGGCTCGAAAAGTGTAAAGCAATACATTGCAATATTGTGATGTTGGCGATAACCTATGCTGACGTTATGCAATATAAGCTGATTATTGATACACGAAGGGGGAGTAGCCGAATGGGAACGAATGATTGTGGAGGTCAACAGGAATGGTTAAAGTATAAAAATAATGAAAATAATAAAATTTAATTAAGGAGGTGGGGAGTAGCTAACTAACTACCTGTAAAGAGAAAATATTAAAAGTTCGGTTCATGGCTCATAAAACACATCAAAGAAACAGTTAAGAATAAAGATTCAGTTTATTTACAATTCGGGAAATCATCTTTATAACAATAATTAATCATAGACATATCAAACTTTGCAAAAGAGAGATGATAGTCACGGCTGAGGTTTCAACAAAAATTAACTCTAAATGGAATTAACCGAAAAGCTGCCTCGCTGTTCCTAAAATGTTTAAACAATAAAGAATGCAACCATTACCATGAGATTAATTAAGACTAGCAAACATGTCCTATTTGAAAAAACCCGGAGTCGGAAAATAATTAATTAGTTGCGGTACACATACGACACAGGACGAGGGGCACGACATTTATAAAATACGCTATTTATAACTACTGGTTGTGGTGGCCCCAGAACGTCTACCTATTAATTCTGCCTACTTCCAAAAAAGTTGAAGTTATTTTTCCACACGGTGATAGACATGTTTCGGCCATCTGCCTTACGCCTTGTCCTCTTGCCGCCATCTTCTCAGTATAAGTGCGATGACAAAATGAGAGAGAGCAAGACCACCCGAAGTTAAGTGCTTATAATCTCGCACACACCTACCACAGAAGTAAAAATAACTTTCTAAATGTTATTCCTAGTCATTCCACTGCTTTTAGTTCGCAGATAAATCGAAACAAATATCGAACAGCGTGCGAGGGAGAGAGACAGAAAACTCACTCAATATCCTGCTTCCAGCACACGTGCGCAGCACACAAGTGTTCAAATTTTTTATTCAGAAAATAATAACCGGCCATATGATGCACGTTCTACCCGCGGCAATTAGCGTGAAGAGCAGTTCTGACGGCAGTAACAAGAAGAAAAGCAGATAGTTTCAAAAGATCGTTGCCAGCTGCTGAACTAAAGAATGTATTCTCTTCCCATGTCAACATATCCTGACAATAGAGTTACCTGAAATTACAGCTACACCAGCCAAGTTCAACTTAAGTTGTGCATTCGTTTTAAAAATCATAAATAAATTAAAAATCAAATAAATCACCGTAACATATTTTCCCGTCCTGCAGTAATTTGTCCTCAGAAATTAATTAATTAACAAGTAAAGAAAACTGTTTCATAACATAACATTTTTTTCAATTACAATTATTTATTAAATTATGTACTTCCAGGGGAATACAAATTATTACATCCTTACCGCGATCTAATCACTTGATAGTCCTTATCTCTCGGCAGACCCTATCTCCCTTTCCAAACATATGAACGTAGCGTTTTGTTTTGTAAATAATACATTGAAACAAATATTTTTCTTAATTTACAATTTTGTGAGGAAGATAAGAAAAAATTTTGAATTTTAATTTAGTTCTCGTTAACAATTAACAGAAACTGATCTTTTTTGGGTGTGAAAGTTTTTTTTTTTTTTATGAATGGAAATGTCTTAGCTTCTCTGAAGAATACATAACTGGTGAGACTCGAACATGAAAGCTCTGGAACATGCTGAGGTTGTGGATGCAGCACCCACAAGCTGACAGGTTTCGTCTACGATTCACTTTCTGATGCCCCCAAAACAGCAGTCCCAACTTCCAGCTGTCACCAATCGAGTCACACCAGGACACCTCTCAGCCAGACTCCTGTATACCTACAGCATAACTAGGCAGCATCAACGAAACATACAAGCACATCAGCAATACACAGGTCACTCACATGCATGATACAATAACGAAAACTTTTCCTTTCAACGAAAACTAACAGCAATGTTCGTTTGATGCTTAGAGGATTGTGACACATACACTGTACCAAATAGCAATTATTCTTTATATATATTCATTATTCCACGAATTATTTTATATCTCTAGGAAAAACTCTAAACAATAAAGTTTCTTAAAACTAACGTAAACTTAGTCCAACAGGGCTTCTATTTAGAAAATAAAACACACATTAAAAACATCAGGATGGGAACGTATGTGCTGTCCTTACATAGGTACATTGCGTGTGCATCGCACTGCGATTGTGACAGTCCTGACATCGCTCTCCACACTTAGCTTCCACAGTGGCACTCACTCAGTTTATCCCTCTACTACTCTCTTCACCAGCCAGCCAGTAGGGTAAGGGAGTCGAGGGTACCATTCTCTGATGACTCCAGACCTCCACGAAACTCACATTCAACTACTCACAAGGTCGTGTGGGGCAACCACCAGGAGCAGCAAGGAGTTTCAGCCATCTTCTTCGGTCAGATGGGCAGGTAGGCTGCCCACGAGCCAGGTCGACTCCAATGGCTGCAGATGGCAGGATAGTGGAAAGTGGATCCCAAAGACTATTCTTTCTGTAACAGCCAGGAGTCGAGCCACTGCGAAATCTTCCAGACTGTAGTCCATGCCAAATGCTCTCAGGGTCCATCACAGCAAGATCAGTGCAAGGCTACCCACATGTGGAAACTGAATTCTAGCCCACCCATCAAAAGAAGTCCTCTTCCACATCCTTCCTTCCTCAAGAGTTTTGTTGTAACACCAACTTGCACACAACCCGAGTCATCTTCGAACTTCACCGAGAAAGTCTCTGACTCTTTTTCTCTTCACTGTCTTTTCATGAGACACCATTATCACTTTAAGTCTACTCAATGCACATTCAAGACAGGGAGAGGGGAGGAACGGCCCCTCCTTCGCAACCACCCTATCAGTGACGCAACCAAAAGCCACATAATCTTATTTATATTTTTAAAAAATATTAAAACCTATCATCGAAACCAGCTATCACTAACACCTACCCTAATGATAAGCTGTTTATTTGGTACCAGTTTCTCACCACCCACCACCAATCACTATTTTCATGCATTATTATTTCTACTACTTCTAAATTTTTTTTTATTTAGTCGTAGCAACTTTGACATTCTGGGAGGAGGCTGAACAAAAAGACCAATGCCACGTTTTCAAAAAAAGCATCACAAGAAAAAATATCTAGTTGCCCATTGCAGCTTCAACCACCACCCAATAGCTTCCCTAGCTGTCCACAAAGTTTACTTCAGCCTTCTCTCAGAACTCTTTAAATTAGTTGTAATCCAAAGTCACCAAATTGTTTTTCTGTTATCAACGCTAGGGTGTGTCTAATCCAATATTCAATGTTTTCCTTAATTATAAATAATTAGAATTTGCCTGTTATAAGGAAAAATTACACTCTTTGTTTAAATCCGGAACGTATCAAAATGCTGCTCCTTTTCTTCAAAAGTATAAAGACATACAAAAAATTGCAGTCACTTAAAATTAACTACATAATAGAAAATTAGAAATATTAAAAATGACTTTAAATAACTTGAACTGACTTCCTTCACTATAAATTAATTCGAACTTTCCAATGTTCCACCAACACTTTAAAACCAGTAGTTCAGGAGAGTAGCTTACCTATAAAATGAACAAAAACAAGACTGCCCTTTACCTGTGGTCAGACTTTAAAGTCCATACACTTTGTGTATGCCAACTAACACTCGTGGGATTAGTATTTCCCGCTGGCAATCTTTTATTGGCGCCTTTAGTTAGCCAATACACTACAATAATACTGTAATGCCCTCCATAGCATCTCTTTTACACATTAAATAACCAGCATACTACTGATCTATTGCTAACTTACTGCACTTACAAAATGCCTCTAACCAATGTCCGAAACCTGTGGGCGTGAATCTTCTCTCTCTCAAAGGTCCTATTTCCAAGGATGATTACCAAAGTGCTACATACACCCTCCTTAACTTTTTTTTTAACATTAACCAATATTATAAAATTAGTTAAAAGCAAAAGAATTAAGTACATTTGACTTCACCTAATGATAGTCGTCGTCGGCATCGCATCAACTAAAATGCACGAACCCGTTTCTGGACATTACTTAATTGCGGCTTCAAAAGATGAATTTTTAAATTTCCCACATCTCGTCTGGTTCACCAATATATACACATCCCCCCACAGAAAACGGAAACACTTAATTTATCATGTCTTAGATACCATTTTTATAAACAAACATCTCTATTTACCAGGCGATGAAAATTAAGTATGTTTATAAACAACGCAAAATAAAAATACTTTATACCAACATCCGTTTGTTACAGGAACAAATCACCTACTTGAAACAACTAATTAGTTTATCGATCGTCACCACAAGCGCTTCACGGCACGACCCGACAGCTACTGCTGTTAGCAGTCTGAGACCGGAAACATTTAAAATAAACTATTAACCATTTACGATACGACCTAAACAATTTTAACATTTTATAAAAACCCGTAGGCAGCCGTGCTGTTTTTCACTCTGCAACTAAACTAACTTTACTTATAACTTCAAACTGTTTCAATACGAAGAAAAGAAAGACAAATGGGCTTAACTTAGCTTACTTGTTAAATAATCCGAAAAAAAAATACTTTTTTTTCCAAAGAGATTATCATAAATTGAAAATTCTATAAAACTCGCAAATGCTGTTGATTTTTTTTTTGTGAACAATTATCTCAAGTCGCATACCGACAATTATCGTTCAATACCCGATAATTATGGAACAACTTATAAATTATCCACTAATTCACTAAACACATACGAGCATGTTAACGGTCCCAAAACTAATTTCATCACTACAACACATTTAAACTAAAAACATACCAACTAAATGATAAATTGAGCTTACTTATACCTACGTTCTGGGCCTACAGCAAAGACCAAGCACAACCACGCTACTACGACCCTTACTATGGTACTGTGTACCATAAAACTGGTCCCGTACTACCATTTAAAAACGGTAAACGTTCACGTGTTTTACACATTGTCAACTAAAACTACACATCACATAAACTACAATCCATTACTTGATTCTACAATGGAATTAAAAGTTCGAAATACGCTTTTGCACTGCCTTGTTTTCCTCGGGGTACCTCGAAATTTAAAACTACTGTCAAGTTTCAACAAAAACCTATCATGTACGCACTCTTCATAATTACATTCACCATAAAATGTAACATACTCCTACTAAGTAAATTTGTTTTATTTATTTTATTTTTGACTCCACAACTCTTTATATCACATGTGTGAGTTTTGTGCATAAACGACAAAGGCAATAAAACATTCCGACACACACATGTGATTCATGATTCAATCATTTTCTTACCCACATAAATACAGAGGCTCCTCCGCCGACCTCGAACATATGACCTCTGCCAGGCACGACCCGTCTCCAAGAATCTGTCCGAGAAAGATGGACTGCAACCTTCTTACCGCTTATTTTCCCATTGTTCCCAAATATCCAAGAAGGAGTCACATTCCCCTTGTCAGTCAACCCCCTTCATCTGTGGCGTGACATCCATTAAGCGGAGGCTCGTCTCCCCTCGTTTAGCAACCCATGTATAGAAGTGAACTGTAGAGGTTTGTGGGTTTCTTCTGTAATAAAACTTGAGATTTCTAGTATAAACGTTTTATTCACAACACTATAACAATGATACAGCAAGAAAGACACAGTTGTACTAAAACAAGGCGCCGTTTTAAATTGGCGTCGCCTAGCGGCAGTTATACCAATCAAACAGGTGACAATTATGCCAACTAAGCAATTTGTTTTCAAACAACACATAATGTTAAACTTTTATATTTAATACTCAACTAAAATTTTAACATTACTAGTTCAAAAAAAATGACTTGTAATACAAAAAATTTTTTCTCAGATATGAAAAAGATTGAGTGGGCAAGGCCTTAGTTAATATGTCTGCTAATTGATTTTTACTTGATACATACTCGATTTTATTAAGCCCAGCTCCACCTTTTCCCTTACAAAATTATATTTGGCATCTATATGCTTTGTTCTCTATGATAAGTAGGGTTATTAATTAGTTTAATATCACTCTGATTATCAACACATAGTGGAATACATTTATAATTCTCACCGAACTCTGACAATAATTGTTTCAACCACAGCATTTATTTTGCCGCTCCACAGGCAGCTACAAATTCTGCTTTAGTAGTTGAGAGAGCAATGGTCTTTTGTTTTTGACTGCACCAAATCATTGGTCCTCCATTCATTTGAAAAATATAAGCTGTAGTAGACCTACGGGTATCAAAATCACCTGCAAAGTTTGAATCTGAATATTCTATAAGATCACTGCTTTCTCCATATTTAATACAACAATCTTTAATATCAATTAAGATCTTATTACACGTTTCACAGCATTTATGTGCTGTTGACTAGGGTTATTAACATATCTGCTAAAAACATTAACAGCAAATGATATATCAGGGCTTGAAACAGAACACAAAAATAACAATGACCCGATAGATTCTCTGTATGGAAAATTTTGAACTTTTTTATCTACATTCTTTGTGATAATAACATTTATGTCTGCTGGAGTACTTACAGGGTTTGCATTATGCATAGAAAACATTTTAATTACTTGCCTGATGTAATTACTTTGACTTATACATAGACAATTATTTAATATCTCTTTTTCCATGCCAACTAAATATGTTAAATTTAACGCTTTAATTTAAATTCTTCTTTTAAATAATCAGTTACATCTTTAATAACTTGTTTACTCTCAGATACTACTAGTGCATCATCAACATAAACTATTAAGAACACACTTACACCTTTAATAAATTCTATGTATAAACAGTTTTCAGCCTGAGATTGTATGAAACCATAAAAATTCTGTCTATTTCCTGGTTCTTAATAGCCAATTCTTACTAATGGTGGTCGAAAAAAACGAATATGTAAATTACATTTCTTTATTAGCTCTTATTTTCAAGATACACAACAGCTCACTGGAGAAAGATACACAACAGCCCACACATCGATTTGAAGGTAAATTTAAGAAAAAAAAAATTTATGTGTAATAAATATAAAACAATAGGTCATGTTTCATTAAACAATGATCATTTTTCAGAAAGCAGCCGTTGTTTTTAGCATATTCCTTTCCTTTTGGATTGCCTGTTGTACGTCAAAGTCGGAGCATTTCTTGTTATAGTCCAGCAGTAGGCGGCAAGCATTGACTCATCCCAACTACCCTGATATCTTCGTTCCATTGCAGAGATATCTTGGTGAAACCTTTCACCGTGCTCATCGCTTACATCTCCACAGTTTTAGGGGAAAAAATCAAGATGAGAGTGGAGGAAATGAAGATTCAGAGACATATTGCATCCAAGGTGACGTAACTTTTGTAGGAGTTCTTTCACGAACTGTTCGTAGTTCTCGTTTTTTATGTTGCCTAGAAATCCTCGTACCACACCTTTACAGGCTTCCCATGCTGCTTTCTCTTTCCCCTCCAAAATTATATCAAAAGCAGGGTCCTTCATTCTTGTGCGTATTTGAGGGCCCACAAAGACTCCGTCCTTAACCTTTGCTTCACTCAATCTTGGGAATTTCGCTCTAAGGTATTGGAAAGCCTCTCCATCCTTGTTCATGGCTTTCACGACGTTCTTCATTATTCCCAGCTTAATGAGCAGGGGTGGAAGCAGAATGTTTTTTGAATCAACTAAAGGCTCATTTTGGACATTTCTTTCCCCGGGATTTAGATTCATTGAAGGCCATTTGTATTTTATGAAGTGAGATTTTCTATCTTGACTGTCCCAGCAGTTATTGGTATAGCCTTACAGAATTCCCAGGAGTAAAGCAATAACTTTCAAGTCACCACAGATCTGCCATTTATGATTCTCGTATTTGATTGACTCTAGAAGTAATTTCACATTCCCGTAAGTTTCCTTCATGTGAACTGAATGTCCAATGGTAATGGAAGGAAGAAGGTTGCCGTTGTGTAGTAAGACTGCTTTCAAACTAAGCTTGGAAGAGTCTATAAACAACCTCCACTTACTTGGATCATGAGTTATATTCAGGGAATTCATAAAGCCGTGTACATCAAAACAAGCAACCACATGTTCTTTCTTAGTAAAGAAATGAAGAAGATTCTTGTGACAAGTTCTGTACTCTGTGATCTTGACTTCTTGTTGGAGTAGGTGACATTGCTTCAGTCTTAATGCCAGAAGCTCTGCTTTCTCCTCTGGCAAGTCAAGATCTCTTACGAGATCACTCAATTCTGTCGGATTTAGTCTGTCGGGCTCATTCAAATATTTTACCTAGAAATCTGGGCCATGGGAAGTCCCAGGTCTAACGATTTCTTCTACTTCAGCATCATCATCTTCAATCTCATAATTTTGAGGTGGTTCAGGAATTGGCAGATTAGCCGAGTGAGGAACAGGCTGAATGGCTGATGGAACGCAGGGATACTGTACCGATTCTTTCTTCTTTGTTGTCCAACCTCGATTCATATGGGGCGTCATGCAGAAATAACAATTGTCGACATGGTTTGTTGGCTCACGCCAAACCATGGGTACAGCAAACTAAATTGCTCGTTTCTTCCCACTCAGCCACTCTCGCAGTCTCACTGAGCAAGAGTTACAACAAACATGTGGGGCCCACGATTTATCCTGGTCACCTACCTTCACACCGAAGTAATGGAAGTAAGCTGTCTTTACAACTGTGCTGATAGTTCGCTTCTGGGCTTCGAATGTCATTTCACCACAGACGTAACAAAAGTTGTTGACTGCAATAACACACTTCCGTGGCATTCTGATCTGAAAGCAGAAAATTTAAAATTTTAGTGATCTGTTTGAGTGATTAATTCTGAAATAACAAATATGATTTAAAAAAAATACTTTTTAAAACGTTATTCCATTTTTAATTGTAAAATTTTTTTTATTATTGAAATTTTTGTATTTGAAAGCCCATATTTTTCTGGAAAAAAAAATAAAAAAACCACACAAAGATTGTTAATATACATCCACTACACCCGGTTGAAATTGCAAGCGCATATAATCAAAATGTCAGTAATCGTAACTGCAATTTAGCTTCAAAACAGCAATTTTCACTGGTTTAAAACTCCAAAGTGGCCTTAAACATTTGAAAATTGATTCAAAAGGTCAAACAGAGTGATGGATACCGTAGATCGGACTGATACAGTTAATATAGTTAAATTGCTTGCCTTTAGTTGTAAGGCGAATAACAGAGAATGTCACTTGAATCGTGCACCGTTGTTTTTTTTTTTTTTTCGTTCTACTGGCGCTCTCACCCCTTCAAAAGACGGTTGGTCCCAAGGGAGGTGCTTCCATCTGCCGGGAATAAAAAACGTCAAAAATATTCTACACAGGAGTACCAATGTTCGAACATTCGATTTCCCAACCAGCCGTAGTGAGATTGTGTTGAAAACAAGAGCTAATCTCAAATTTTTATGGTGATTTTCGTGATTAACGAGACAAACTGCTTCGGATGTAACTACTCTTAAGCCTGAAACATGTTTGGTGTTGGGTAGTGTTATTATGTAAAAAAATTTCATCTATGACACATTTTAGTTACACTCAATGAGCAAATCATCATATAGGCTTGGCTAAAAAGTTAATAACTTACATAAACCTTTAATTAATATATTAATTACACAGGCATGTAAAATTGAAGTTTTTGAAAAATACAAGATAAGTTTTCGCTGATTTGTATGTTATTTGGTGTGCTGATTTCGAAAATGACCTCCATTTTTTTTCATCACGTCAGGATTTTTTGTAAAATCGGTATCGATATATTGGCTAACATCCTATTTGAAAAAGAATTCTCTGGAACAATGTTGCATGTACTATCTGCCAGATCGCACGAGCCGCCTCTGGACGAGAGAAAAACAGAAAGTTCCCTTGTGTTTAGACTTTTTACATTAAATTATGGTGGAGTTTCTAAAAAAAAAACCAACATACAATTTTAATTTGTTTTTATTAAGGTAACTTACATAAACTAGACCATTGATGAAGCTGAGCAAATTGTATGTATGCATTAAAGTTTGAAAGAAATTAAAACTGAGAAAGAAACATAATAAAATGAAACCACAATTTCTATTTAAGTCCGTACCCTTTTTCCTTTGAAACTTCTTTTTGACGTTCTTCTTTTATGTCCAATCTCAGGCCTATCTCGTGTTAACATCCAACAGTAGTCGGCGAGCATGTTCTTGTCCCATCTTCCTTGATATTTGCGCTCCATATCTTTGATGTCTTGATGGAACCTTTCACCCTGTTCTTCGCTGACTGCTCCAAAATTTTCGGGGGAAAAGTCCACATGTGAGTGAAGGAAATGTACTTTGACACTCATGGAGCAACCCAACGCTTGAAATTTGCCCATCATATTCATTACAATAGGGTTATAGTCAGGATCCTTGTAGTTACCCAGATTTTTACTGACGACATCTTTGAAGGCAACCCAAGGTTCCTTTTTCTTTTGTTGTCATGTGAGTCTCAAATTCTTTATCCTTCATAAGCTTGCGGATATCTGGACCAACGAAGATTCCCTCTTTCAACTTGGCTTCGGATAAACCTGGAAACTTTTTGCACAGGTATTTGAAAAAATCCCTATATTTTGCTATAGCCTTGACAAACATTAAACCATCTCTTAAACCTAATTTAATATGCAGAGGGGGTAAAAATACTTTTTGTGGCTCAACTAAGCTGTTCCGAATCACATTCTTGGTGCCTGGTTCAAGATTTTGTCTTTTAGGCCATTCTTTTTTGACCTAATGTTGAGTTTTATCATGACTATCCCACTCACGAATGAAACATGGGTACGTTGTGTACCCGCCTTGTTGACCCAAAAGCATGGAGATAACTTTCAAATCACCGCAAACTGTCCAACATTAGTCGGCATATTTTATTTTGTTAGAGGACTAGAGCCAGGTTTTCATGGCGTTCTTTTAAATGCACCGAGTGTCCAACTGGTATAGATGCATACTGGCTTCCGTGATGAAGAAGGACAGCTTTATGGCTACTTTTCCATGAATCTATAAACAGCCTCCATTTATCTTTATCGTAGGTGGCATTAAATTTGCTCATAAATCCTGGAATATCAGAACAATAGACCAGGTTCTCTTCTTCCTCAAAGTACTTAACAAATTCCTTTTCCCGATTTCTGTACCAATAAAAAGAGGTTCCTTTGGCCAATAAGTTTTTTTTTCCTTCTGGAGTCGAACAATTCAGCTGCCTCTTTCGAAAGGCCCAGCTCTCTAGTCAGATCATTAAGTTCTACCTGAATGAAGGTCTGAGGTGAATCGCCTCCAGAGGGCTTATATTCGGTATCGGAGCCTTGAACTTCTGGATGTTCCGAATCTGAAGACTATGAAGAGATGACTGACACTTCAGGTGGAGGCAAAGGCACTGGCACATCAGGTTCATGAGGAACGGGGCGTATGGCCGATGGAATGTTATCAGGATAAGAGATTAGCTTTTGATTTTTGCGGTTATAACCACGGACATGGCAGGAACAAAAGCAACAATCGTCAGAGTGGTTTGTCGGCTCCCTCCATGTCATAGGAATTCCAAATCGTAAAGCAGTCTTCTTTCCTTTGAACCAGAGGCGTAGATCATTGAGACACTGCACACAAACTTTATGAGGAGCCCACGATTTGTCCTGGTCTCCGAGTTTCATGCCAAAATACGCAAGATAAAGTTGTTATATATAGTCTGTAATGCTCCTCATGCGATTTTTAATAACACTGTATTCACCGTATATGTAACAAAAGTCACGTGGCAAATTTTCACAACGTCTCGAACTCGAAGCCATGTTTCACGAAACGCACAGAGAAAAGCGACCGTTAAGCTCGAACAACTTGAATGTGACTGCCGATTATGCTCGCTTAGTAAGCATTTCTGCGAGGTCAGCGAACCAAGATATGGATGCGCGTGACGCTATTACTACAGAGAGATTGTGACGGGGATGAGGAGACGGCGACGGGGATGGGTATTCTGTAGGATTCACCATGGTAGAATGGTGGTCAGGCAGGGTGGGAAGAAATTCAACGCCAAGAAATTTTTTGTATGGTAAATGTTCTTAAAATTCCAAGTAACATGCATTTTTAAAGAAAACGTGACGTGACAGACATTTTTCATAATTTTTTTTTATTAGCACCAAAAATACATAAAGTTCAGCTATCAATTCCCTTGTATTTTTTTAATCGCAGGCCTGTGAATTATTAATTACGTAAAACGCACAAGTCCCGATAAAGGAACAGGAAAACAAAAAAAACACCGTAACATTTCTAACAAATTAACGAAATCTAGCCACACCGAACAAAATGTGTAAAAGCACCTTAGTAAAAGTATCTAAAAAAAAAAGGAAGACCGCCACAAATAAACAACTACGAAAATGCGTAAGAGTTGTTGGCCGAGCTATCAGCTACTGCAGATTAACCAATCACCGAAAATAAACAAAGTTTTTTTCACAGCTGACAAATACAGCATACCACTTCAAAAGCATCTACATGCCGCAACCCACAAAAATTTATACGCAAAGGGAGAGCGACCAAATGGGACCGAATGATTGTGGATGTCAACGGGTCTTTCAACAGCTATTGATTAAGTATTAAAATAATGGATTTAATAATAATCCCACAAATGAGGGGGGAGTTGCTAACTACCTGTATAAAGAAAAGATTACATTTTTGGTCCATTGCTCAATTTAATACACATCAAAGAAATAGTTAACAATAATTATTCAGTTTGTTTATAATTCGGCAAATTCTCCTTATAACAATAATTAATCATAGACATAACAAAATTTAAAAAAAATTAAGGATGATTGTCATGGCCGAGGATTTAACAAAAATAAACCCTAAATAGAATTAACTGACAAGCTGCCTCGCAGTACCTAAATATTTAAACAATAAATACTTGAACTATTTCCGAGAAATTCATTTCGACTAGCAAACATTTCCTATTTGACCAAACCCGGAGTCGGAACAATAATGACACAATACGAGGGACACGACATTTCTAAATGATGCTATATATAACTACAGGTTGTGCTGGCCCCAGAGTGTGTACCATGTAACTCTACTTACATCCAAAAACTACAAGATACTTATATACACTGAAGAGTAAAAACAAACTGGTACACCTGCCTAATATCGTGTAGGTCCCCCTGCCCCCGAGCGCGCAGAAGTGTCGCAAGACAACGTGGCATGGACTCGACTAATGTCTGAAGGTATGCAGGAAGCAATTCACACCATGAATACTGCAGGGCAGTCCACAAATCCAATCTGCGCCAATTTGAGGAAGGGTTGCTCGTCTGTCACGTTTAATGATTCTCGTCAGTCGTCGTTTGTCCCGTTATAACACGATCTTTTTCCGGCCGCAGCGATATCGAAGACGTGTTGTTTTACCGGATTCCCGATATTCGCGGTACACTCGTGAAATGGTCGTACGTGACCATCCAAATGTTATCGCTACCTCGGAGATGCTTAGTCCCATCTCTCGTGCGCCGATTATAACACCACGTTCAAACTCACTTAAATGTTGATAACCTGCCATTGTAGCAGCAGTAACCGATCTAGCTGCCAAGCGCATCGCGTTACTCTGATTGGTTCCATACCTCTGTTATTTGCATACGTACGTCTATACAAGTTTTTTTTGGCTCTTCAGTGTATATACTTATAGGAGTCTTTCTGCAGCCTGCCTTAGGCCTTGTCCTCTGGCCGCTATCTTCTCAGTAGTAGCGCGACGACAAAAAGAGAGTGCAAGATCACCCGAAGTTAAGTATTTGTAATCTCGCGTAAACCTGTCACAAGAGTACAAAGAGCTTTCTAGATGTTATTCCCGATCATTGCACATCTAATCATTAGTAGAAAAGTCGTAACGAATATCGAAAAACGAGTGCGGGATTGAGGCAGAAAACTCGCTCATTGTCCCGCTTCAAACACATGTGTGCAGCGCTCGTGTTCAAATGAGTCACTCCGCAATGTATCATAGGCTGTCTGCGACACCTTCTAACCGCGGAAATTAGCGTGAAGCGCAGTGCTGACGGCATTCACAAGAAGAATAACAGATATCTTCTAAAGATTGCGGCCAGCTGCTGAACAAAATAGTGTATTCTCTTCCCATATCAAAGGAACCTGACATAATAATTACCTGAAATTAAGACTACACCAGCCATGTTGAACTTGAGCTGTGCATCCAAATAGAAAAACCATAACTAAATTTTGAATCTCCAAAAAATTACCGTTTCAATATCATTATCAATTTTCCAAACTCTGTGGGGAGCGATATATTACATCGATATCAATGTCGTCAACATGTTTTGAAACACTTTACAAAAGTGTACATTGCACAGCCCTGTAAAACACAAGTGTTCCCACTAATTTCTAAAGAGCGGATTGAGTGGAATATTTATATTTTACAGCAGAATTTTATCATTTACTACTTTTTTTTTGTTGAGTAAATATGTTGTACTTTGATCAGCTAATTTAAACATTAGGTGAAAGTCACAAGACCAGCCATAGGTTGAACTACGCATGTGTGACTTTGCACCCCTACACTATGCGCTTTGTGGGAAATGTTTAAATTAGTCAATTAAAAATCATGTTATTCAAATAACGTTAAATGCTCGACGCATGCCCTGGGCAGTCATTAGGGGTGTGTGACCGATGTAGCTGCACAAGCCCTCACGCCCGGTAAAAATTTATATTTTAAAGTTTGAATATGAATGTTTAAGAGGCCGGTGCTATTGATGAATTTGATAAATGGCAACTATTATTTTAATGATAGTTTTTAATGTAAAATTTATTTTACCATTAATTTGCATATTAAATTTTTTAATCGAGTTACCCTTTCGTTATACGCATTTTGTAAGAGTTTTTTCGAATGGTGATTGCATTTGGGAAGGGGGAATTAATGAGTTTGGATGGGATGGTCCTTTCAAACGTTCTTCTAGCTGGCATCGGTTTTGCTAGGGACGGAACTGTGTATGATAAAGGTTGATACAAATTTAACACTACTTCATTTAAAAACCTAATTTTGCAAATTTTTTCAGCAACTTGAAAAAACTGCAGCATTGGACATTATTATTTAAAACAGACACAAGCAGTTATTATAATCTTCACGAACTTAAAAAAAAATGTTTAAGAACTTTGTGAACAAAAATCTTGCTGATTTGTAGCATAAAATGACTACTTCGTGTATATAATATACACTGAGGAGCCAAATAAACTAGTAAAGGCGTGCGTATGCAAATAACAGAGGTATGGAACCATTCAGAGTAACGCGATGCGCTCGGCAGCTAGATCGGTTACTGCTTCTACAATGACAGGTTATCAAGATTTAAGTGAGTTTCAACGTGGTGTTATAGTCGGCGCACGAGAGATGGAGCATAGCATCTCCGAGGTAGCGAAAACATTTGGATGTTCGCATACGACCATTTCACCCGTGTACTGTGAATATCGGGAATCCGGTAAAATATCACATCTTCGACATCGCTGCGGCCGGAAAAAGATCGTGTTATAACGGGACAAACGACGACTGACGAGAATCATTAAACGTGTCAGACGTGCACCCCTTTCTAAAATTGGTGCAGATTGGATTTGTGGACTGCCCTGCAGGTTTCGTGGTGTGAATTACCTCCTGCATACCTTCAGACATTAGTCGAGTCCATGCCACGTCGTCTTGCGGCACTTCTGATGTCTCGTCTGTAAGAAGAAGGGGGGGGGTGGGGTGGAGGGCTACACGATATTAGGCAGGTGTACCAGTTTTCTTTGGTTCTGTTTTGTACTAGCTTTATGTTCTGTGGCTTCACCCGTGTGATGGGCCACGGTGGTGTAATGGTTAGACTGCTCGCCTACCAACACTGCGAACCTGGTTCAATACTTGGCCGGTGTACCCCGGTTTTTTGCAAATTGTAATCGTACTGGATGATGCCGTTGGTCGGTGGGTTTGCTCAGGAATCTCTCGTTTTCCCTGCCCTTTCATTCCTGTAATACTCCATACCCACCTTACTTTACCCTCATCAGCTCTCAAGACCTCGCTGTTAAGAGCCGCCCAAATATTTTCACTCACTTAATCACCTGTGTGTACTACATAACGCAGCTCCTAATTTCATTTACCAAAGAACTTCTTTGTACACCACATAAGTGGTGCTGCTCGTAGTTTCTAGGATTACCAGTTACAAGGTGAGCTTACTCTGGAACAGGCAACGTAGATCTACCTTCATGAGTAGCAGTCCTCCCTGAAATCACTCCATTCCACCATTAGTGACTGTCCCTGGACTTCACTAATAGTCACAGCGAAACAGATCTGAAGGGGTGTTGTAGTCTCAAAAATTAGAAAGGATACTCAGATGGAATGAGAGATATGGACGTTATTAAAACTTATTCCCATGTGCACATCCAGTGAAATCTGTGGCCTCGAATATATTTTTTTGTCAAGCCATTTCTTCGAAACTAAATCTATTGCAGCATTTTGGTGATAACATTAATGGAACTCCAACCTTGACGAGAAACTGTGTGGCGGCAAGTCAGTATGGTAGATGGTGTTGATGAACTCCACAGAGTAATGCACTGTCACATACATTTATACGACTGTGCCCAGAAATTTGTAATTCAATTCTACCCCTTTGAACCACTTAAGCAAACTATACTAATGATTTAATATATTGTCAATGTTGCCCAATCGTCTTATCATATTATACTACTGCAATATTTGAAACTAATTTTCAATTGTCTTCAAAATAGTTTTTTCTTCTGAGCATTTCAAGTTGTAGTGCCATTGGAATATATCGAAATTAATAATATTATTGTGGTAAATACAAACTCAGGTTTGATAGAATCCAAAATATAAACAAAACACCTCACAATTGGTACAACATGTGATTTTAACAGTTCTGTAGACGATTCACAAGTTTATAGTTCTGACTTTTGTATCTGTACGAAACAAAATAATTATTCCTGAAAAAACGTATGAAGTATTAACAGCAGTATCAAATATTATCTAAACACGTACTCTCTGTCTCATATACCTTGGCAAGATTTTGACCGTCAGTGAGTGGCAGCTTCACACTTGAGAATACTCGTGTTCAAACCCCCTCCCCCCTCCAGAAAGCAGTGGATACCTTTGTCAAAAAAGTTTGCGAATAGTGAAATTCTTTAATTTTAATTGCTTCTGTTAGAGTCGTTATTTCTTAATTAAATTCAATGTTATACAAATTTCAATAAACTAGCTGTAATAGTTATCATAACGACATAAAAATTGAAGATCATATTTGTCTAATAATATAAATAGGTTGCAGTTAACCATTGATGCTTATTTCTTCCGTTATTACACTTCCCTATCCGCCTCATGGGTTTTGCGGTCACCAACAGGTTTATTGGGGAAATACTGTTCGTCCTTCCCCCGCAGTGGTGGCAATAGTGTGAGTGAGAGTAGTTATGTAGGTCCTGTTGCCACCGCTACATGCCGTTTTACATCTCTCATGTCGATGTGCGTTGTTACTTTTACTGAAGATTTTACTGCAATAGCTAGAATGTTTCCTATACATTGGTGAAGGATTGTGTTCATGGTTCACATGAAGGTCAGAAGTTGGTGATGTAGGTGTATCAATACTTTGTACAGCATACATCTGATCGTCACAATTTTGTTACATTGACAATGCACTGTGTTGATTAGCGTGTAGAGAAACAACGTCTTTGCACTTTTTCATATGTATGTTTAAACTGTCTATACGAGTGAACATACCTTAACATATATTACATCGATAGCTTGTGCAAGATGGATTCAACTTACATTTATGCTTTATATGTGTCTTTGCATTGCAGGCCTATGCAAATGTACTGTTACAGTAGTGGCATGGATGTCTAGGAGATGTGACCGTTCCAGCCATTGTTTTCATAGTGGGGTACATTGCCTTTAATGCTGTTGATGGTTCGAATGTTTCTTTCGCGGATACCTTCCCATCAAACGTTTGCTTTATCCTCAGCAACTACTGATTGACCTGTGTAGGAAGGAGATCTTTGCATGTTGCGCTATGTCTTTTTAAGTTATCGAGTCTTCGAAAATATGATTTGCACTTTTCACATAATAATATAACACACTTAGTATTTCGTTAGCAACCAGTCTCGTGTCGGCGAGCATGGCAGCTTTTAGAAAAAGTCTTCTTACAGTAGCAACACAAATAACTTCCCCGATTATTTTCCATCGTAGAAAAACCGCATTGTTTCCTCTTCGAAGTCTGAATAGCAGCTGAGACAGTCAGTGTATACTACAACCATAACTGTCACCTTTGATGATGACGTGTGTCGACCTTAACCAGACCTTTGGAAGACGATATGTTGAATTTATGATTACGGATAGTAGTAGTATTTGTGTTAAGCATAAGCAGATTGGTTGGTGCAGTGATTTCGAAAAGGGTAACGAAACCTATATTTATATGTTTATAAAACCATCACTCCCAAAAGAAGAAACCATATCTAGTAATGAATATGAATTTTTTCTCCTTTGGTGTAACTTACTCGGTCAATGATGGTTTGCATGTGTTGATGAAATATTTAAAGATGTGCCAATCAGACACGTAGTCCTTTCGCGACTGGAGCAAGGCCAACAACGGACGGGTCTGGTGTACGTGTGTATGTAACTGTGTGCATGAATTTTGCATACTGACACCGTGAGCGTATAGCATATGTAAACCGTATTTATCGGGAGGAGTCGCGCAGAACCTGGCTGTTGCAAAAACTATTAATCATACTAGTTTACATATTTTTCCGAAACTCAAGTCGGGCTGGAGCTAGTCGTCGGGTGTCGCGCACAGCCTGGCTGTAGCGAAATATATTAATACTTTATATTTATTTATATTTCCGTAACTCGCACTAAAGTATGTGTGTAATAGTAATTAGCGTACTGTCTCGTCGAGCGTGCACCTTATTTAAACATATTGTTAATTTCTCGTGGCATATCTGTAATACTTGTGTCTTGGAAGTGCTCGCATATTTCAGTGTGCTAAGGTATGTGTCTGACGCTTTTAGTGTGACCGACTGTAACATGTCAATAATTATTTTACAAAGTCCTTTATGCTACACGATCACTCGCACATGAGGTCTTGGGGACAGATCTATAACGAACTTATAATATTTTTTTTTGAAAGCTGCTCGTTGTATTGGAGAGGTGGACGCACCTGCTGTGTCTGGGGGATAATAATTATTTTATAACGACGTCCCATTACCTTAATGTCTGTTGACTGCCCGTGTTTCTGCAGCATCGTGGCGGGCGTCTCTGACGACCGTAGTGTATATCTAGTATGAAGAACTTAAATGATAATCGCATTTGGGAAGACTCTGAGCTTACCCTCCCGGCTTGGCATGGAAGAGTGTGAAGTATATCATCTCGTAGGAAGGACAATGCAAGCGTGTGAAGTTTAACATGTCATCTTCGTCGGGCGTCGCGCACAACCTGATTGTTGCAAAACTAATAATCATACTAGTTTACATATTATTTTTAATATTTCCGAAATTCACGTCGGGCTGGGGGCTATGGTGTGTAAAACGTATTTCTCGATGACTCCTTGGTGTCGCTCACAGTCTGGCTGTAGCGAAATATTAATAATCATACACTTTGCATATTTTCCGAAATTTTAATCGGGCTTAGTGTAGCAAAAGGAAAAAATACTATTACTTTAAATATATAATTTCCATTGTAAAGGCTGCTGTAAATAAAACCCTATTTCTTTCGGAGAGGGGGTTGGGGTCACGTCATGGCAGGGGTCTGGGGCTGTAATGGACACATTTCTTATTATAACAAATTTTTTTAATAACTTTTCCGCATTGTGTGTTGGCTCATTTGTACGAAACCGCCATTTCTCTCTCTCTCTCGCGGATGCTGGCTAGGGGTCTGCGGCTAAAACGGAATACCCCTCTGTGTGGTTATGCTATGCAGAAGGTAAGTGGGAGGACAACACTGCATCAAGTATGTGCATGACTTCTTTTACGTACTGACTGAGCATACAGCACTTTTTTCTTTCGCACACACTCACACCGCCCGGCTACAATAAATATTCATACTAACTCTTTAAATATATATTTCTATCGCTCACGTCGGGGGAGGGACGGTAAAAACATTTAACGTATTTTCTCTCGACGAGACGGTATATTATTGTTTAAACATACACATTTTTTTAAATACTACTACTTCTCCTGCGTGGCCCAAGCCTATATGTTTTTTCGAAACCGACATTTCTCTATGACTCTAGTCAGAGCCTTCGGCTATAACAGAATATGAGAGATTATTTTTAAATGTTTTTGAAACACTTCTCGCATTGCTCAAGCCTATATGTGTTTTGCCGCATGTGGGATGGACTTAAATGCTAATCGAATTTGGGAAGACTCTGATATAACCATCCTGGCTTGAAATGCACACACATGATCAATCATCTGGGAGGGAAGGACTTATATGTTAATTGCTTTTGGGAAGACACTGAGATAACCCTCCTGGCTTAGCATGCAAGAGCGTGATCATCTAGTAGGAAGGTATTAAATGATAATTTATTTTGGGAAGACAGTGAGATAACCCTCCCGGCTTGAAATGCAGGCATGTGGTGTATGTCATCTAGTAGGAAGGACCTAAATGATAATCTAATTTGGGAAGACAGAGATAACCCTCCCTGCTTGCCATGTACATGCATGGTGTATATAATCTAGTAGGAAGGACTTAAATATTATTTTTTTTGGGATGACGCTGCGATAACCCTCCTGGCTTAGCATGCAAGAGCATGAAGTTTACCATGTCATCTATCCCTTGTGTCACTGCAGCACCCTGCCAAAATGGAATGGGAGAACATGAAGTTTATCATACGCTCTATCCATGTGTCACAGCAGTACCCCGTCGAAATGAAATGCAAAAGCATGAAGTTTATATCGCATTTGGGAAGATTCTGAGATAACCCTCCCCAGCTTGCAATGCAAGAGCGTGATGTTTAACATGCTTCTCTACCTGTTGCATCACTGTGGCACCCTGTCGAAATGGAATGAGAAAGCGTGAAGTTTAACATGTCATCTATCCGTTGCATCACTGCGGTACCCTTACGAATTGGTTTGCGAACACATGAAGTTTAACATGCGCTCTATCCGTTGCATCACTGCAGCACCCTGTCGCAATGGAATGCAAGAGCATGAAGTATGGTATGGGTGGACTATGAGAAAACTCCACATGAATCCTTAATCCTCATTACACAAAAAGGAGTCACTGAGCCACATTGTGGGGTAATTGAAAACTATTTTGAAAAAATAAAATTTAGGAAAAATAGTTTGGAAATTTGGGAAATTTTTTAGGAAAAAGAGAAAGTTTGACTTTTTTGTGGAAAAGGGGGTTTTAGAGGGAAAAACGGGAAAAACACGTTATATAAGTGGAATGCATTTGCATGGTGTTTAGATTTTGCTTGGTATGCTTCTGGCTCCCTGGCTTCCTCCATCCCTCCATGTCATGGAGCTGTGTTTGAATTCTCTATTTCGAACTACTACTCCCTTCACTGCAGTGCTCTCCATTGTCTAAAATCGAATTCCGTGCCCCTTGCCACATTAAGGTAAGCAGTACACTGCTATAAGAAAGCGGTCTCGCCAGGATGTGTCACGGCAAGTGTTACATGGTTACAGTTGTGATTACGGGTCCACTACGCCATGCTACCAGCCCACTTAACTTAATCATATTAGAAAATTATTTATTTGAATTTCTGTGTTACTTTCCATTGCATATGCTGTAACACTCAATTGCTCTGTGAATGTATTTTTAGATGCCGTTGAAATAAATGTATATTTTCAGGGGAAAATCATTTGTGGTTTGTATATTTCTGTCCATGCATGTGTTACGAACAGTCACTGCGGCAAATTACTTGCCCTCGTATCTAATTAATTAAGTGAAACTCGCATTTTGTGATTTGCAACTGTTCCAGAAATTCGGGGGTGTCCATGTTAGGCAGCAGACCATCCTATATACAGAATGGAACTGAACTCTACCGACAAATTTCCGCCGATGATTCCTCATCAAATAAAATGCCTAAGAACATGAAATATACCCCAAGTCTATTCCGAAGGAGTGAAAACCGCCCAAGAAAGTGAAGTTGAATAAGATGTTTTTTGCTAGTATTACAGCCAGAATGAACAATAAATATCTGAGTTTCTGGATACTGCATTATGAAATGACGAAGTATAAAGCACAAAAATATGACCTCCAATATCAACCACAATCCATAAAATTGAACGGTTGGAAGTTTATTTGTGCAAATATATTTGTAACTACATTGACACGTGATGGTACATGGGATAAACATTGCGCTGTTTTCACACCCTACTATAGTTATCCTTGGCAGGCATCCAGCCAGGGCAGGCAGGTGACAACGAAACTTCCGAGGAAACACCCTCGGGGCAGTCCCGACGCGATAGGACACTCGGGGAAGAATCGAAGTCGAGATGAAAGAGGGTAAGTCCCGAGAAATAACTGATATAAGCCCTTGACGAAGGAATCAGGGGGTGCCCCCGACGAGAATCAGTGCCAACACAGCTCTGTAGGAATCCCCGAGATGTCCTCCCGCACCCTCCCTCCTCACTAATCGGAGCATACAAGCTGCTGACGAGATGCAAAAGCATGCACAAAAACGTGCGAGGTACACAGAGGATTTTCCGAAACTCTCTCTAGAAACTGCTGACAGCTAAATTGAATATAGCAGGACAGGGTTTAAATTCAGGTAGCAGCCGAGGCAGAAGTCAGCTGTTCGGAGTCAGTTTTTCGGAGTTGTTCAGAGGTATCGAGAGGCGCCGGACCAGCGTCAGTCAGTCATATCGCACGCAGAGAGGCGGCTGTCGGGTGAGGCAGTCGAGGCCGGGTTCGGATCCCGGCAGAGTCAATTGTAGCCAGCCGAGACGGGAGTAGTTCGGTGGCACAGCCACGAGACGAGTTAGTTGTTCTGCCGAGACGGGAGGCGAAGGAGACACGGGTGTAGGCAGTCATGTGATAGGAAAAGTGCCGAGAGCTTGAGTAAATTTCCAGAAACGAGTGGCAGCCCCATACCGAGAGGCGCCATTCCCCGAGAAGACGTAGTCGTGCGCCGGATGGCGACGAGGCAAGCAGTCAGTCAGTCAGTAGGTCAATTGTGACATCACCGGGGAGAGAACCTAGGAACAGCCGAAACTTCATGTGCTGATTTCTGAGACAAACCAAGTAGAAGTGTCGAGCACTAATGATTACTTTCCCGAAATAGTAATGGTAGGTGCTGAGGTGGGGAAGTCAGAAACGCAAGCCGGATCGTTGCGGATGTCGACGCAGACGAGGATATGCGCTCTCCTACGAGTTACGCCAGCCGAGGTCGCAGACACACTCAAAGTCCCCGGGAAACCATCCCGGACTTCTGAGAGAGTCAGCCAAAGCCGAAGGAAGAAACCAGCTGAGTACAGCACGCTAACAAGAACCAGTCCGAGGGCCTGAAAAAAGGCCACCCCACTCACCAGGCCTCAGTTACCAACGAAGACAACTCACCAAAAGCCGCAGTCACAGATAAGTAGAAAAATGTCTCTATTCAAACAACCTTTCCCGACACATAGAATTCAGCCCACCATTCCTTCAGGCCTACAACTTGTAGGGGGGCTCAGTCTCGCCAGTGTGTGTAAAAACCTATGTTACCTTCAGACAAATAAAATATTGGTGTGTTAAATAACGGAGAATACAATTATTTGTTCACCCCTAACGAAACAACCACAGGGGTCCCTTAGTCTGCGCCAACGTAAATTAACTAAGTAACCTACTTGCCATCATCCTGTATAACTCAGGTGGCCTAGTAGCGACATGTTAAAACATAACTTTGTTTTTTTCTCCCTGTGGATTAGTAATCTACCATACATGATGAACAAAATTTCCCTCTTATGTTTTTAATATAAATGTTGATGTTTTCGAGAAGTAAATCATTATTTTCGAACAATGAATCTCAATGTCTGGCATATAGAAACATCTTTGTTCTTGGTGCATGATGTTGCTACTTTAAATTACACCATGTATGGTTCGAACAAATTGTGTGTCACGTGTTCTCAAAACTCTCGTAACACCACAGCGAATCGGATACGATTCCCGATGGGGTCGACACGAATATTCGTATTTGGGAAATATGGCAGACGTTACCATTAGCCAGTGGATTTTTTCTCGGGGCACACCCACTTCACCGCAATGCAGTTTCTCCATTGCTCCATTTCCAACCTACGTCACATTCATCGGCATGATGTGTACGAGTGATGGGCGTGCTGTGGGTATATCTCTGCCTACAAATGGGCGGCTGTTCTGCAGTTCCGACGACATTCATCTAGTATCATCAGCAGGTCAAATATTTCATTGTTTATAAACGGTATTCCATTCAGAAAGCAAAGCCAAAGACAGACAATGACTGACACTGAAACAACACTCGATCAATGGTAGCTATTTAAAACGAATTACTGTCTGAAAAAAGGACCTTTCAATTATCAGTTAACTTACATGCAAAGTCTGCAGTTCCTGTAAGTGGTAGATGGCTTATCTGCTTTCTGCGTAGTGCAGCATTATTCTCCGCTTTTGCTCAGAAACAGTCTAATACCTACTGCAACAGTCCATGGAGTAAGGCACACAGGTCGCTGCTAGTATCACAGCGGATCTCACATTCCAACTGGAAATACTGTAATGTCACACATTGGATATCTAAAGTGCATAGTTTAAGAAAAACCAATTATAATTGGATACACTCGAATGTTATTACTAGAATGTTTCTGAATAAACACGGAGAATGACGCAGCACTATGCAGCCAGTAGATAAGCTACCTACCACTTACAGGAACTGCAGGTTTAACATGCAAGTTAACTGCCAATGGATAGTTCGTTATTTTGGCTACTCGTTCATATTACACTTCATGAATGGCAGAATCAGAGCAGCATGTGGATCTCCCATCAGTGCTGATGTCCGCTCGGCGGACCTCAGCAATGATGAGAGATCCACATGCTGCTATGATTTTGTCATTCATGCAATTTAAAACGAATTACTATCAGAATGAACGAACGTTCGATTGTTAGTTAACTTGCATGCAAAACCTGCTGCTCCTATAAGTGGTAGATGGCTTATCTGCTTGCTGCTTAGTGCTGCCTTATTCTACGCCTTTGTTCGGAAACAATCTAACAATAACAGTTAAGTATATCCAATTATCATTTTCTGTGCGTAAACTATGCACAGCAGATACACAATGTGAGCCATTGCGGTATTGCCGGTTCGTAGTGTGAGACTTACTTTGATACTAGTAGTGACATGTGTATCTTACTGCGTGGACTGGTGCAGTAGGTATTAGATGTTTTCGAGCAAAATCGGAGAATAATTCAGCACTACGCAGCAAGTAGATAATCCATCTACCACTTACATAAACTGCAGGCTTTGCATGCAAGTTAAATTAAAATCTAAAGATCGTTCATTCAAACAGTCATTCCTTTTACATTGAAACTATTAATCGTGTGTGTTTTTTCAGTGTCAGACATTGTCAGTTTCTGGTGTTGCTTTCTGAATGGAATGTTCTTTTACAAACAAAGAAGCATTTTATATGCTGTTGATACTAGGAGAATGTCATCAGAACTGCAGAGCAGCTACCCATATGTACGCTGAAATATACCCACAGTGCGTCCATCACTCGAACAATTTCTTCCAGTGAATTGCGTGTCTCGTGTGCAAACCAGGCTAGTATAACCAACAAGCTACAATACGTCGTCACATTAGACGGTATTTGAGAGACGAGAGTGTTGTTGGTTTACTTGCTGCCATGGTAGTTAATCCTTATGATTCTACACAGAGGATTGTCCGTGACTCAGGATTGTCTCAAAGTACAGTGTGGAAAATCCTCGCTGATAATAGTTTACATATGTAACATATACAGCGGCACCAAAAACTTGGTAATAATTACATTTCTAAGCTCATTGATTGCTGCAATTGTTATCTGAGAAAGGGCCATGCTTTCCATCGCAGTATTTTGTCGACTGATGATACCACATTCAAGAGTAATAGTAAAGTTAACATACTTAATGCCCTTTAATGGTCCGCAAGCGACGCAATCTGGCTCTGTCAAGTGGATAACTAGCATGTGGTGAGCTTTAATACTTGGGGTGGCCTTCTTGGACATCCTGTCTTAGAATCATATTTTTTTGAAGGGAACTTGAATGGTGCAGCGTATGTAGACTTCCTAAAGAATATTTTGTATCAATTGATCGAAGATGTCCCTCGCGCTCTGAGATTAACACTGTGGATTAAACAGGATGGCCGTCCCAGTTTAAATTTCACACAGAGCTCAGCTAGTTGCTGATATTTTAATCCCTAGACTGCAAATAGACTACCTGACAATTTTTTTTATGACCTTAAGTTGTACATATAGGCTTAATAGAGCTTAAAAAAATATTATTTCAGTGAAACTAAACATTGTCGGGATTATTTTCACATTTATTTATTTGTATTTCAATTTTACTGCTGAAACGATGCCAACCGTCATGGCGGCGTCTATGACGTCAGAATATAGCAAGCAATTTGTAAACAAACACGCAAGTTGAAGATTTTTTTAAATTATAATGAATCCTACCAATTATAAATGCTGTGCAGTGCCTAAATGTGAAAGTTCATCAATAAAAACTCCCAGCAAATTGTTTTTCCATGCCCCAACCGAAAAAAACATGCGGAAAGAGTGGTTAAATCTGGCACGACGAGATCCAGCGGCTTTATCACATATACTGCTATTTAATTTTGTAAATACCACTTTGATGTAAGTTTTATTTGATTTTTAATGTTATTGAATTCGTTTGTGTACCCTAATAATATTGTTTATCCATAAATGATTTAAAATAAACTACGATATTTGAGGTTAGTTTTGATCTAACCTGGTATTACGCAATTATTTTTTATTACAGTTGCCGAGTGACATGGTTATTTATATGGAGTATCACATAGTGGGAACGGTGTCTAAAGTGCTAAAAATCCTGGTTGTATTCCAACAAATTTTTACTGTCAACCAGATAGCAGAAAACGAACACTCACTACCACTACAGAACGACCTTATATTTATTAAAAGAGAAAAATTATGGAAAGTGAGGAATGTCATGAACTAGTACAATATGCTACGGTTTCTAACACAGAACATTCCCCAAGTACAAGTTCAGGTGTGTATAAATATTATAGTATTAATAGGCAATAGGAGAAACGTCAAGACAATGTTTATTATTCATTGCATATTGATTATTCAGTTAAGGTGTATGTATTGTACCTATTGATTTTATGTTAGTTGATGTGTAATATGTATGAAGTGTAATACCTATATAATATTTATATTTTTCAGATATTAGCACTATACCTAATAATCAAAAATATTACCATTGTTATAATCTTAGGTTATAATCATAACCCTAACATCACGTTACATACAAGAAGTGTATGTAAATTTATGCTATTTGTGAGCCCAAAAGTGTATTATATTTCTCGTTAAATAGAAGCTTATAATATACTTACATGGCAGACTTAACATTCTGGAATTCTGATGAGTAGAAATCTCTGTTTGTTCCGAAAAACATTCCCAGCATCAGAACATCAATTTTGGGCAAATTCGAGCTGTTGGCCCTGGTAAATCCAGTTTCCATTTTCGTATTCCTTGTTTTAACTAACTACGTAAGAAAACTTCGCACAAAAAAAAATAACAACGGGAGAATAACGACAAACGATGACGAGAGCGAAATACATAGGAATGACAGGAGCGACGAGTTTCTTTACTATACGATGACGTCAAGAGCTCTGATTGGTGTTCGCCATTACGTGACTTATGGCTTTATTTTCACGTTTTTATTTAATGAATTAGACAATAATCCGATAATTCAATGTTAAATAAACTTGATCTTTGTTAACCTGAAACAATATTCTATCCTTTGAAACAGAAATTTCGTTATTTTCTTTTTACTGGCATGTAGCCAATTGTACGAATGGGTCATGTATGTTGGCAACCACGTTCTCTCCATACTTGTCCCCAAATGACTTCTTTTTGCGGGGGAGAATAAAATATTTCGTCTACTGTGTGTGTCCAACAACGAGGGAAGACATGAAATACAGAATCAGAGCAGCATGTGAATCTCTCTGCTGTGCTGAGGTCCGCCGAGCATCCATGAACGTAAGAAAGAGAGCAGAGTCGTGTATGATACCGGTTGGTCGACATTTCGAACACTTATGAAAAGTGATGTGTGCAGATGAATGTTCCCAGTTTCCATTTCACTGTAGTTCATTCACACCATACCGATATTTACAGTTCCCTCCCCCTCCCCTTCTGAGTCTTTTTGATTGTTCGTAATCTAGGTATGCACGCCAGAAAAACTACATGTTTTGTTGATTTCCATTTGATTATAGTAAAAATAGAAATATGTTTTCTTCCTTTTCATTTTGCGGAAACTATGCACTTCACAAACCATATGTTTACAAGATTTTCCTTACTTTGCGTAAAGTGTGCATGTTACTATAAAACGGTCTTAGAAAGTTTTGTTTCTCTTTCGGCGATCTATCCAACGATACCATATACGACACCTGTTCTCATTAGCATTTTCAAATATCACCCCCCCCCCCCCNGTATGTTTGGGGAATGGAATTACTTAAAATCAATTATTTATATAGGGTATTGTTATTACAATTTTTTCGCGAACGAACGGTGTCGTGTTGTTTCCGAGAAAAAGGGATAATACTGGTGCTGTGAATCAACTTGTATGTGTGTATATATATATTTATATATATATATATGTATGGTGGAACTGCACTTTATCTATCTATATTTCTTTCCCTGTCAATCAATTTATGTAAAATATCTTTGATTTTAAGATTAATAATTCTTATCAGCACATAGTTCATAAATTTAGAATATGTTGGTAAATTTTTTTAAACATATTTTTCTCCTGGCTATATTTCATTTTATGTAGTATTATAAAATATTTTTCGGTGTTATATAGTATTGTTAACTTAAATATCAGTGTTATTTTTATTTTATCTGTATTCACCATATTATCTTGCCTCTACTTATGTGGTGTAAAAAGAGGTCCTTCGGCAAAGGAAATTAATAACTGCATAGTACATCCTGGTGAAGCTGGACACAGACAGCTAGTTAAAATATATACTAGGTTGCAATTATTGCATTTTATGCTATAGTATCTCCATCTCTCATCAATGTCGTTAAGTATAAATCTCCACCAACTAGGCAGTGAAGCAATGTTTAAATAGCAAGCCATCAGCTGACTGGTAAATTTATTATGTTCACTTTTATGTTGGCACCAATTGCATATTGAGTTATGTAGATAAGATAAATTAAACAAATATTTTGCAAGTGATTATGCCGGTGAGAATTTAATTTGTATAGGCAATTTGAATTTGTTTATGCATTTGTATAGGCTTTTCAGAAAGCAAAAATTATTCCATGCTCTTTTTGGATTATAGATATGAGGAATCCTTGAAAATACGTATTCTCCCATTTTTCCCCACTGGTGACTTAATTTTGAAAAGTCGTGGAATTACGTTTTAGGCATTTGCATCGATAAATTTATGAAGCACAAAGCATGGAGATACAAATATTATAAACATATAATAATAATAATCATGAAAACAGGTTTTTACCATTTTTCATCCTCCAAGGTTAAACAAATTCTAAAAAGGACCCACACTTTTTTTTAAGGCATTTGAATAAGTGGTATTTCGATGCGAATATCACCAGGTCATCTCATTGATACAAACTGGTAGGTACCAAGGATAATGTGAAAATACGTTTTATTCCTTTGACTCGTTTTGGCATCAGATTTTTAAAAAATTCCTGAATTTTATTTTGTGGCACTTGATAATGTCGTTATTTTGACACAAAAAACAAAGGTGATAAACTGAAGAGCCAAAAAAACTAGTACACCTGCCTAATATCGTGTAAGGCCCCCGCGAGCACGCAGAAGTGCCGCGAGACGACGTGGCATTGACTCGACTAAAGTCTGAAGGTATGCACAGGGGCAATTCACACCATGAATCCTGCAGAGCAGTCCACAAATCCATAGGAGTGCGAGGCGGTGGAGATCTCTTCTGAACAGCACGTTGCAAGGCATCCCAGATATGCTCAATAATTTTCATGTCTGGTGATTTAGGTGGCCAATGGAAGTGTCTAAAGTCAGAAAAGTGTTCCTGGAGACACTCGGTAGCAACTCTCGACGTGTGGGGTGTCGCATTGTCCTCCTGGAATTGTCCAAGTTCATCGGAATTCACAATGGACATGAATGGGTGCAGGTGATAGGACATGATGCTTACGTATCTGCAACCTGTCAGAGTCGTATCTAGACTTATCAGGGTTCCCATTTCACGCCAACTGCATACGACCCATACCATGACAGAGCCTCCACCAGCTTGAACAGTCCCCGTTGACATGTAGGGTCCATGGATTCATGAGGATGTCTCCATACGCATACACGTCCATCCGCCCGATACAATTGGAAACGAGACTCGTCATACCAGGCAACGTGTTTCCAGTAATCAACAGTCCAATCGCGGTGTTGGCAGGCCCAGGCGACATGTCAAGCTTTGTGTCGTGCAGTCAACAACGGTACACGAGTGGGCCTTCGCCTCCGAAAGCCCATATAAATGATGGTCCGTTGAATAGTTAGCACGCTGCCATTTGTTGATCCCCCAGCATTTAAATCTGCGCCAATTTGAGAAAAAGTTGCATGATTGTCACGTTTAATGTTTCTCGTCAGTCGTCGTTTGTCCCGTTCGTTTACGATCTTTTTCCAGTCGCAATGATTTCGAAGATTTGATGTTTTACCGGATTCCCGATATTCACAGTACACTCCCTTTACTCCTTCCTTGAATTTTCCATGATCTTCATGTGTTTATTTGACTATTGAAACGAGAGCCCAAATTTTCTAATAAGTAAGTGTGGCCCTTTAACCTACAAGTTATTTGTAAGTGTCACACAAAGAAAACTAATTGTAATATGCTGTTATACAGTCTGTGGACAGAATACAGTGTAATCAAGTGCCAGTTATATGTAATCATAAAAAATTAAGTAATTTCTAATATTGTGACAAGATTATCACTCCAAGTAATTAGTTAGGAATAGGGACTCCGACGGAACTGGAGTCTGGATAGCGTTTCTTAGTACCTGTTGGCCTGGTCACTGAACCCCACATGCGCTTCCACCTTTTCTGTTGTTTTGGTCCGGTGGTGGCATCTTAGCATTGGTCATCTACCGCCATCTTGTTTCCCAATTTGTATGAATGTCGCCTGCCAGAGTGCACCACTGGTGGCCGTCACTTGTGTATTTTCACTTGTCATAGGTTTTTGGGTAGCCATCTTGTTCCGACGCCTACCAGTAGAGTGCACCACTAGTGTCGTCTTACTCGTTCCACCCACAAAGTTTGTTTGTTATGTCCCCTACTAGATGGCACCAGTGTCACAGCCATCTTTGTTTCTCTCACTGCCGGTTAGGTGGTGGTAACATGTGTATTTATTTATAAATTTAAGCCTGAAGTGATTATTTGCGGCACTTGAGACTTTCGCCTCTATCGTCAAATGCATTTTAATGTAATGCCGGACTGTTTAGGTGCCTGCCCTGGTCGACTGAGCTATCGAGACATATGGTTTTCTCAAAGTTTAAATGAGATTTATGAAATGTTAAGCAGTCATCATTTTTAGTACTATACTTTAAACATTTATTAAATCGATTATTTATTAAAATTTAAAGATAAACGCGGTTTAAAAAATTGTTTTTTATAATTAATGGTAACATAGAACTAACAATAAACAGTGTACCAATTCATATTTAGATTTAAATAATATACTTTTAAATGTTTTTAAATTAATAATATTGTATGGAAAATATAAAAATCATCTTACTAGAATTTTTTTAATTCCTAATTACGGATAACTGTTATTGCTGTGTACTACTAAACCAATTCTAAGTACTTTGCTTTTAAATGTGTATAAAATCAGTATTTTATTCAAATAATTAGAATTCTTCCAATTTCGTTGTTTTTTTTTTATTTCTATTCACCTGCTCACTCAAACGTACAGTACAACTTAACTCTTTAAACCTTTAAGTTTGGAATACCTTAGCTACAAAATATTTAAAATCTTAAGTTTTATTTAAAATCTAAAAATCTTATGATTTTTTATTAGTTTTTTTTTAATTAAAATTTACCCGAACTAAATATTCTATTTTTTATTTTATGCTATTAAAATTTTATTAATTTTTGTACAGTGAAACTTATAAATCAATCTATTTTATTTCTAATTTATAATTACCATTTACTATTACCTTTACTACAAAACTAAATTTAAAATTACATTTTTTTACAATGCTTTTATACAATTATTAAATCGTTATTTCATTTTGAAAAATATTATTATTTTTCTGATATCAGATGTATTTTTTTGTAATTACTGGGGAAATCGAATTTACCTTATATCTTAACCGGTAAATAATTTTGCTATTATTAATGAAATACCAAATTTTTATATCCATATTTTTATTTCAAAAAATTATATTCTTCAAATATAAGAACTTTTTTTAATTACAAGTGTATTATATGTATTGTACACTATAGAATGTGGTTTAAAAAAAAATATTAAACCTATCAGGTTTATTTATATATTTATTTTCCACAATAACGGTTTAGCCTTGTGTGACCAATGGAGTTTGTGTGTTCGCCGGGCACTGCCTGGTTATATATTTGCAATAAAGCAGCTCGGCCAATAAGATAAAATATTTTATCCCCGACCCTCACTCCCAGTGAACGATATAGTTCGCTTCTATCAAAGGAACCGACATTTAACTTCGCTTCTGTAGACTTACCTCCTCTGTGGTTAGAATGTATGCTGCTACCACCCTTCCCCCTTACACTCACAACTAAGTAACTGGCTCCAATTTCTACCACCTCAGCAGCTTTCTTCCACGTCTGGTGTGCCTGCTCGACTTTCGCCCACCATCCTATCCACACACTTCGTCTTCTGTATAGTCCACTCGATTTATAAATACAACGTTTGTATCAAAATTAACATTCGTAACTAAGATAATCCATGTACACCATGTTTAGTACTGGCCCCATCATATAACTCCGTAAAAATTCTTACCCAGATATTTCATCTTTAATTAGTGTTTTTGTATAATTATGGAATCAGTTTATCTTTGGTAGGCATTACTGGTTAGGGCCGAAGTTGTTTCACATCATTTTTAAAAGTGTCTGATATGTTGCAGCTACTCTGAAATATTTCAGGAACAGTGATATATATTAATTTAATTTACTTGTCGAACCATATATATTTGAGGTCAAATATACTTATAGAGAGATAGAAAACAACACATATGACCAACCACTCCACATTATTCAAAATTGTTGTTCAAAAATATGTATGTGAACACGCTTGTACATACATTAATAAAACAAAGATAAATGATTTTTATTTCCTTTTTTATACTTTTCACAAGGAGTTTCATTATGATAAGGCGGAAAAAAAAACATTTCACTCCTTTTGTGCATATTTCATGGTTTAATTACTTTTTTTGACTGTCACTCGTGGTACATTTGCATAATGATGAACAATTGAGCAGTACATATTGACAGAGACATATGTTTGCAGCACAGGTTTTGCAAGTACATGTACACTGAAGAGTAAAAAAAACTGGTAAATCTGCCTAATATCGTGTAGGGCCCCTCGAGCACGCAGAAGTGCCGCAAGACGACGTGGCATGGACTCTACTAATGTCTGAAGGTATGCAGGAAGCAATTCACACCATGAATCCTGCAGCGCAGTCCACAAATCCAATCTGCGCCAATTTGAGAAAGGGTTGCACGTCTGTCACATTTAATGATTCTTGTCAGTCGTCGTTTGTCCCGTTCTTTCACGATTTTTTTTCGGCCGCAGCGATGTCGAAGATGTGATGTTTTACCAGATTCCCGATATTCACGGTGCACTCGTGAAATGCTCGTACGCGAACGTCCAAATGTTATCGCTACCTCGGAGATGCTATGTCCCATCTTTCGTGCGCCAATTATAACAACACGTTCAAACTCACTTAAATGTTGATAACCTGCCATTGTAGCAACAGCAACCGATCTAGCTGGCGACTGCATCGCATTACTCTGGTTAGTTTCATACCTCTGTTATTTGCATACGCACTGATATACCAGTTTTTTTGGCTCTTCAGTGTATGTCTAAATAGTGGGGGTAGATGTTTACATTTTTTTTAGGTTGCAGCAACCTATAAACAACTTCCCAACCAAACGTACATGTGTATTTCTCAACATATTCATGATTCTAAGCATTTAGATATCTTATGATAAAATAGCACGCTTTTGTGATGTGTCCATGCAAATAATGCAACGTCGGTGGAAGGTCACTTATTGGGACTGCTCTCTAAACCCTCTGTATCGAAGATCGTCATGTGTGTCACAGTCAGAACTTGTTCTACACACAATAAAGGCATTTTTCTAATAATTAAAAAATAATAGTCTTCTTCTGTCACAGCATATTGTTTTAGAATAACCACAGGTTTAGAATTTAAAGCTTCAAGCTTCGTTCCAATTTTGCTCTTACAGTATTATTATCACCCGAAAGTATGTGTGCCTTGATAAGAACTCTAGGCATTCCTGGATCATATGTCTTGTACAAAATATGAGGCAGTAGGAAGTGCCTTTTCTCCCCCGTTTCATAATTTATCCACTGTTCTGATAATCCTTGACTTCGAAACATAGAAACAAATTGAAGTAACAGTATAATAACATCTGTGTCATTTGAGAGTACATTGACTCGATTGGAACCATTTTTAACAGCCCTTTGAACATGTGGCACAACCCGACTGTCAGCTTCCTCTAATTGGCTCTTACGTTCTTGAATAATATGACCTGTAACTTTTGAATAAATCTCTTCAGGCACCATCTCAGCATTTACAATCTTTGCACTTACTATAATAAAAAATGCAGTGCTCTCTGAAGGATCATAAATGTTTTTGCGTGTTGACATCTCCAACTTCGTCTCGTTTTCTGATGATGACCAAAATTTATCAAGTTGCACATGTAAAGGTGTTGAATTTTTTATGCATAGAAATGTAAAATTTTTTACTTGTAGACATTCGTCTGATTCTTTCTCATTTATTGAGAGATCCTTCATAATAACTGTCGAAGATGATATGCATTTCTTGCATGCTGCATACTGCATTTGGTATGTGTACAGCAGTTTACATAACATCACCAAAGGTTTGAAATCTTGACCATTCGCAATGGTGTCATGTTTACCACAACAAGAGCAACTGTCGATAAATACTCGTTTTCGAAATGAAATTCACGTGATGAATTTTTTTGAGCTCTTGTACTAGTTTGTGCTTAATGGTTTTGTTGTTGCATCTCCAACAAATAATGTTTTTGTTGGAACATCATACGATAAAATTTTATTGGTTCATTTACTCCTTTATTTTGATACATCCATCTCTCTATGTACTTGTGTAACTTGTTTTTGTCACCAATTTTGTATAGGAAGTTTGGAAGAAACTCGTTCTATGGCAATCAGGGCATGTTATCTTTCAGTACAAATGTCTTGTGCTTCAGTTCTTTGCATAGCTTGGAGCCATGTTCCAGGAGATTTAGTAGACTTGACTTTACATCGTTAGGCCGCTATTCTTTGGTCACAGTCATTTCAAATAGGTTTCTTTGCTGTATGCATGAAAAGAAAAAGACTGTCAACTTTTTTTTACTATGTTTCCCTCGTTTTCCTGCAGGAGTCGGGTGAGTAACAGTTTCGCGATGGTCCGTTAGTTTTCAGTTTTTCATTTCTCTGAAAACATTGCAAATAGAAAGGACCTCATGGTAAACTAGCTGCCACTGAGAAACATATTCTTATTTACATGTACTACGACCAATAATTCCCTTGGACCTTTTCTGTGAGCTCTGGATCATCTATTCCAGTTTCATATCTGTAGCTACAGCATTAAATCTTCCCTCTTTGTCTTTTCCCACAAAATGTTTTTCGATAAATGGTTCTTCCACATCCAACTTCTTTTCTCTTTCCAAATACCAGGAGCCATATCCGACATAGTATTTGCAATAAATTTCGCAAAATACAGTAATCAGAGACTCCACAGTCTTTACATGCATCTCCCAAGTACCATCACGATCGACATGCACTAAGTTTTTCACTAGAGCTAATAGGCGCAGAAAATTTCCCCATTTACTGCACAGTTCTGACATTTCTTCACATTCTTTGCCAAAATTCTATGAATTTTTTCCCAGGTTTTCAGATTTCAAATAGATAGCAGTGAACACCGCCTAACTGTGCATTATGCATTTTGAAATGAATGCTCTCTGTTACTTGTACGTTTGTGACATAAGATTTTTGAAATCTAATTTGTCAATCATTTTCCAAAAAGCATTCCAACGCACGGTTTCTATAACCTCTGAAATAATAAACATACCTTGAAAAGAACGAACAAAATGAGTTCCACTCAAAACTTGCCAGACAGTTTTCCATCTAAAGGTTTCAGCCTCAAAAGTGCGTCTGTGCCACATCCACTGAGGTAACTGCCGACACACCACAATGTAATATTGTTCATGTGGAAACAACCATTATTTGGCAACGATCATAAAATTATACTGGACTTATCATAAAGATGTCGACTACGATACACCTTCACCGCAGAAATTTGGCAGAATAGGCTGGCCTTAAAGATCAGCATGTAATTCTTGGAAATTTTTCAGAGATGTGTACACCGTTGCGTAGTAAGTGACTGAAGATGGTATAACTCGTAAAACCCAACCTTATTTATTGGGATGGTACTCTAAGAGATCATAGTATGAATTCCTGCTCAGGTAGGGAGTGGCTATCTTACACCCTCAGTCCACACCAAAGAAATTATGATAAAATCTGTTTCACCAATTTTCGCAGCATCACGTAGGGAAATATTTATGTCCTCTGCCACTTTGAAACTTTCTGCTAGACTGAGACGTGTTAATGGCTTGTAGTAATTCTGTAAACATTGGCAAGGAAGTTGAATTACAAGTTTTCATCTTTTTTTGTTTATGCCTAAAGCTGACACAGGATGTTTTCCAGCAGGCACTTCATTGGCACAATCTTGAAAAGCACTATGACAGTATCATGTGTACCTGAAGTTCCCGACAAAGAAGAGCTCTCTGCAAAATTAAAATTATCAAGAGCTGCAACAGTAAATCCCTTTCTGGTAAAGTGATTTGGAAGGGGTGTGGTGTTCGGTTCACAAGATTTAACAGCATGAACTGCTTACAAGTTCCTAGACCACACTGTGACATTATAACTTGATACACCAATACTATTCATTGAAGTGATTAGCTCTTTACTTTTGCACTTGTCATAGATTATGTAAGCAGTTATCATGTGTAGTGAAGTTTTCTTTTCGCCATGATTCAATTCGTAATACATTATTTGAAAAATAAAGTACAATTGCAAAGCCTGCCGTTTCATAGGATTGTCTTCCACTTCTTCGGTTGTATTTTCGAAGGAATCATCAAAATTTTTGGCTTCTTTTCCAAACTCAAGAACTTTAGTTTGTGGTAGTTTTCTTTTGCTTTTATTAAATAATGACAAAAACCTGTTAAGACATAATCACATTTCTTGTAGACTCCCATGACAAAATGTATCATTAAATCTAAAATCTAAATATTTAAGGACATATCTTTAAAAAGTGCCCGCAAATTTTACTGTATATTGTGACCTAATTTTTGCAGCAAGAACTTCCGAAGTCAAATCAGCTGAGAACACAGTAAGTGGCTCGTTCTTTTTGTCATAAATTAAAAAGAATTGTCTTTGTAAATTTTTACAAGGAATTTCTTTATTTCATTACTATGGATCAGTACAGTTTAATCAATATTGACTATTCATTTTCTGATGTCACTGAGTGTGAACTCATAAACAGAACTCAAGGGTGACTCTAACAACTTCATTTGTTTGTTCAAAAAGTGTAAATTTCACTGAAGACTAGTGCTTATGTTTATGCTGTGAGCTCGTTGCACATTCATATTTTCGAATGTATGCTCGTATAGAGTTCAGATGGGCAAACAAATCCGCTGAAAAAAAATTTACCTCACTGTCTAAATCAGTTACTCGGCTGAACACTTAATAATGAAAGAAACTCGCGGCAGATAAAAACTTATTTGCACTCCGAGACTCGCATATTCCGTACTTTATTCATTCATAATTTCCTCTTCCCTTGCTCTGGCTAAACCACAGATAACACACTGAAAATCCTCTACTTTCATATTAGTTGTTGAAGTTGGCCAATTGATGTTCTGAATGGTTGGACGTTGAGTACGTTTGACTCGGGTTCTTGTTGCGAATCACTAGTTTGTGCTATGTTTGACGAATTATTTCCATCATATTTCCCATAGTATATTGCTTGGAGCACTTATTGTTACAATTATAAAATATTTCCTCCTCTTCACTTATTACTTTCAGTCGGTTTTGAACTTCGTCTTGCCTCATTTCTGCAGCCATTCAGACTCTGATATGTCCAACCGTGGCTGATGTTAACTTTTTATTCGTATTAGTTTGGCATATGAAACATGATTCTTTCTTGAAGTTGTCAGGTTTTTAATTAGCAACACTATATCAGGAAGTTAGGTCCTCTGCTGCAACGAGCTTCATTCATGTTAACGAAATTGAATCAACGGTGCATCTGAAACAAAAAAAAAATCTAAATATATCATCGGTGTTTTGGCTAAAACACACATTAAAAGAACCGTCATTTTAAAAATTGTGGAAGTGTTTTACTTACAATTTATTTTCTGTGTTTTTAAGACTACTTGATCTCAAAAACCTAGGTTTTGACACCAAACTGATGTATATATGTCTCATGGTTCCAGAAGTATTACATAATGCAAGCAACATAACTGACATTTTTTAAATGTCATCACGAAAACTGTTGCTCGGGTTAGCAAAAACGCCCAAGCCAAATTTCTCCTGAAATGGTCTATGAACACTAATCAAAAATAAAATCTTCTGGACAATAACTATTTTATGGTGTTATGTTAAGAGCATTGGTTAGTTATGTCCCAAATATTTTTATAGGCATTTTTGGTCACTATTTGGAAACCATTTCAGCTGGGTGCTTGAAATTCAGTACTTAAAAACCGTCAAATTTACAAGATTTTATGCCACAAAGTATTTATTATGAAAAATATGGATAACATTTGTGAATAATTTGGGCTATGCCCTTGAAATTCAGTACTTAGAAGCACTGAGAATGCATGCAATGTTACACCCCAGTATTTTATAGGCATAGTTAAAAACAATTTGTGACCATTTGGGCTACTTTCATGAAATTCAGTAAATTGGTATCATATATGACTACGGAAATGTAGGTATGATATTATACGTCCCATACAATTAAATGTAAGCATAGTTAGTCACAACTTGCAAACCACTTGAGCTAGGCCCTTGAAAATTGAGCATGAAGTGTTAATAGCACATGCCATGTATAAAAGGACGTCAATTTGTTAATTAATATGGTAAAAGCCAATAGTCAGGACTAGATTAATTTACCGAGATCGTGTTACAGTATCAATCAGGAATATGTGATTAAGGAAATGGTGGTATCTTTGACATCATCCAGAATGCTGGCGGATGGTGGCAGTAAATGTCGCTCATCAGGTACCGAGTGTAAGTATTGTGCCAAGATGTTTAGATTAATAAGTATGCCACAGTACATGAAGCTAGCAACTGTTTATTTCACACTTCATACAAGATTTAAACATGTGATAAATGGGGTGTGGCATATGCGGGTAAGAGTGCAGACAGTTTGGATGATGATAACATTGAAATCTTACAAGCTCACCCTCTCAAATCACTTTACAACAAACACACTGCGAACCATTAATAAAGACGACGGAATATTTATGTCACTGTTCTAGTAAGAAGTCCAGATTATACTCACTCAAGAACTTTACTTCTACCACACATTTCTAATGTAAAAATATGAGAGCACTCTGACAAAATCCACATACTCTGTCCAGGCGAGCAGGTGATAGATATAATTTGAAAAACTCAGATAAAGAAAAATCACGTATTGATTATAGGTTTATAAGACAAATGAATATGTGGCGTAAAGAAAACCATCATACATTGTAAATACAAAACAAGAGATCTAACTGAGAAAATCACTTTGCATATTTGACCTTTTGTATAATAAATTACAGACTTGACCTTTGTCCACCGTTAACCCTGATACTTTTGTTTACATATTTGATGTAACACGACATTTAACTTGACTTCACCTATCATATTGGATTTAAAATTATTCTGAGAATATAAAAAATACAATTTTATTAGGAAAAATTGGTTTTAGAAAAAGCTAAGTCTATGACGAAGCTGAATGCACGGTGAACCACCCACCTTCAAACACCTGAGGTGTTATAATTTTCATCTTAAATTTTTTGGAAATAAGATTGCATTTTATTTTGTTTTAAGAAGAATATAAAATCCGAGATGGTCGCCGAAGGTCAATTTCAAGATCGCTTGAAATCAAGGATGTAAATAATGGTGTCAGTGTTAACGGCGAACTTAGGTCAAGTCTTCATACCATTATCAAAATGCCAATTATGGAAAGTGATTTTATCAATTTGGTCTTTTGTTTTGAATTTGCAATATATGGTGGTTTTCTCTACGACCCATTTTCATTTATGCTAATTATCTAATATAAATATATGTTTTATGCTATCTTTCTTTTCAAATTTTCTGTAACATTTACTCGACTGGACAGTTTATTTAGTTTTCTTAGAGTTCTCTCAAATTTGTAAATTAAAAATGTGCAGTATAAGTTTTTCAATGAGCATAAACTAGTCTTCTTGCTTAAGCAGTGTTAGAAAATTTCGTTAACTTTATGGATAGTTCGCGATGTGTCTCTTGCGACGTGATTCGAGAGGGTGAGTTTGTATGATTTCGATGATAGCGTTATCCAAGACGGCTTCCATGTTCGTCCGTGTGTTTAAATTTTGTCTATGATTTTTATTTATTGTAAGTACGAATTGTACACTTGTTTCGGTGAAACTCTTAGCCTTTCTCCTCCTTTCTTGACGTCATATCACATAACACCATATGGGATTTTAAATATATTTTACGGGAAATATTGTGAATTTTGCTTTCAAGTGAACATTAATTGCACAGTTGTTAGTCACTAATTTCCTATCTTGAAGTCTTATGCACGACTTATTGTCTACTTGAAGATGATGTAGGCCACTGAAGACGTGAACTCGAGTGTAGTTTTGTAAACCACCGATTATCCAAACATATTGAAAACAACTTTGCTAATGTGGTAATACTTTCCATAAAATCTGCGATGTTCGTCAGTATGAAAAGGCCGATATGGCTTGCCTTTATGCTGACTTAAGAAATAAAGTTGCTCTGATTCAGTAACGCAGAACTTTATCTGACCCCTAATTCTGCACTGAGTTAATGGGCGACGTAAGGAAAACATATGTTAGAAATGTAAAGAAAGGCGATGTTGGCTGTCTATGCAGAACATGAGCTGTTGGTTTGTGGCAGATACCTGCCAAAAGGGACACCCTTAATATGAAATAGAAAATGAGACGCAGTTGCATTGTGCTACAATTAGACTAGAAGAACCTACATAGGATGCTGATTTGCATGTAGCTGCCAGGTCTGGAGGTGAAACAGTGGAAAGGATACGACATAATGCAGATGCTATTGATACAACTGGGACTTCGACAGTGAAAAGCGACAAATGCATTGTTATATATTTGAATTTGGCTAGAAGGAGACGATTACAGAAGGAAGGATTGGAACCCAGTTCTTTGGTCTATCAGTATCTCGTACACTACTCATAACTGCAGAAAAGAATATATAAAGCTTGAGGTAAATGGTTTCTCAAAGCCAGAAAATTTATTTCCTGGGAAAATTTAACAAGTTGGTGATAGCATGTTAGACTATAGTATGGGACTTTGCAAATTGATAATCTAAAGGAAACCGAGAAAATGTTTGGAAGCTGATTTGCATGAATATAAGAAATTAGTAGCAACTCTGATTACGAAAATTACAGCAACGAATGCAATGATCTTGAGACTGCTAATGATAGTCTAAAAAAATGAATATTCATGCAGATATCAGTTACATATTTACAGTTAAAATTAGGAGAGATATGAAGACACTAGAGAAATCTAAGAACTTTGCATACCTTAATTCTCACAATCCCAATAAATATGTTAATTTTGATTTGACTTCATTGCGAAGAACTGATTTTCTGTCATCGAAAAAATTATCTCGTATAAAAATACTCAGAAATATATGCTTAATTAAATGTATATATATTATGTAATGTATGACACTGATAAAGATTAAACAATATAATAAAGTTAGGTTTTACATTGAATTAATTATCAATTACTCTATCTTACTAACGATACGACTACCATACTGGACGGACACCCACCCAGTTAAGAATGTATTAATATCTGACATGCTGCATGTATTTGGGTGGAGGGAAACCCAGAATATTTTCAGAAGCTGATTTGAATTAATATAAGAAATAACCAGGATAGCAGCTCTGATCACACAAATTACAGCAGCAAATGCAGCGATCCGAGACTGGTGATGATAGTAGAGGAGAAATTAATACTCATACCGATATAAGTAATGACCCTACAGTGAACGGTAGGAGAGAGATTAAGAAAGTCGTGAAATCTAAGAACACTGCATACCTATTTTCTTTCAACTCCAATGATTTATTGATTTGGCTTTGTTTCCATTAAGAAGAGCTCACATTCTATCAGTGAAAACATATTTTAAGTTATAAAAATTCTCCTAGATTATGGCTTCATTAAAACATTATATATTATGAAATGCGCAACACTCTTAAGGATTAAATATTTTTTAAAAATTTTGATTATTTTTTTTTTAATTCCATAGCCTTTACTTAAAATATGACTTCCATAATGGCCGGACGTCCACCGTGTTAAGAAGAATTATATAAGAATAAATAATAATTATGCAGTACGCAGTAAACTTATAGGGGGCCCACAAATTACTCACTTACGGCCGAGTTATATAATAAAACATTCGTGGTTTTCTGGGAGGGGTGGCTGTATAGGTACACTATTGTTTGTGAAAATTGCAACACCAAGAAAGAATGGGCCGAATGAATCCAATCTCGGAGGATAAGTAGAACAGCGTACCAGCAATAAGTTATTTTATTGCAAAGAGATGGCGTACACGTAGGCACAGTATCACCCTATCTTGTGTGACCGAAAAGGTCCGTGTTTTGCCAAGCTCAGTCAGTTAAAGCAATTGCCAGTATGCCTCTTCGACATCAAAGATCACCATACATGCATGTGAGTGAGTTATAACGGGAAAGAATGATCAGTCTCCGGGGAAAGGGTTGGTCATACCATGACATTTCGGCTCGTACAGGGCATGATGTTATGGCAGTGGTGTGTGTGTGGCACTATTGTATATAATAGGGTCGTACGCATCCACGAGCGGGTACTGGACCACGCAATGTGGCCACAGCACGGGATGACCACCATATTGTCCGCATGGCCGTAACGGACCATACAACCTCGTCCACAGTGTTGACTCGAAACTGGAGCACTGTAAAGGGTGTGGACCTGTCTGCTTCGAAGGTTCAATCTGTCTGCTGTGGGCTGGACTGATGGCATGCATGCCATTGCGTCGGCTTCCATTGTCCAGAAACCTCAAATGCTTCAGAATGCAATGGGCACGTGAATGCTGTCGCTGCGTGCTGAGTGTAAAAATGCAGTGATTTCAGATGAGTCTTGCTTCAACCTGTCCTACAGTGATGGCCACAAACGTGTTAGACGCTACCATGGTGACCGCATTCTTGCAGCCTTTATTGTGGAGTGGCATAGCTGACAAATGCCAAGTGTGATGGTTTTGTGCGCCTTTGGATACAACATGCGATCTCGACTCCTACGTATTAAGGGAAACCAGAACAGCAACCGCTACATCAGGAATGTTTAAGAGGCCGAGGTATTGCCCTTCCTTCTGGTGACTCCACATGCCACATTTCAGCAGGACAACACCCGGTCACATTTGGCGACGATTGTACAAGCCTGCTTCAATGAACGACATGTGCCTTTGCTTCTCTGGCCTACAAGTTCACCTCGCATGTCACCCATCGAACATGTCTGGGATATGGTTGATCGGTCACTTGTTCGCCACGGACCTCCAGCAACCACTGTTCATACTTTGTGGACTCGTATACAAACTGCATGGATGGAGATTTCCCAGGAACATATCAGGGTCCTCTTTGATTTCATGCTATTACTTTTAAGGGCTCTGATTGCAGCATGTTGAGGCTTTACACCATACTGAATTATCAAGGACAGAGAGCATGTACATTTATGTAATCCTACTCATATATGTATTGTCATGAGCCTATTCTGTGGTATAATATTCATTTTAATGACATGTATCCTTCTTGGTGTTGCATTTTTCACAAGCGTTAGTGTATAAAAATAATCCATGTTCATGAGCCTGTGAAGTCTCATATTGTATCATGTTCATTCCCTTATATTGGAGTTAAGAGCAATGTCAGGTTCTAGGCAGATTGAATTTTTTGAGAAGTTAATAAAGGCAAGAACACACACATGTCAATTACAGTAAGCATTCTGAATTAATGAAAGATTAAAATTTAATTTGTCAATGAATGTGACATTTGTAGCATTTTCTGGCAGTTAAGGTGCATTTTTATGGGCAGAAAGCAACTATCTGTTTAAGTCTGGGTAAGTTCAATTTGTTTCGAAGGAGATATGTGTATTGTAAATAATTTCATGGTCGACATCACTCTATGGGTTATGGTGCTTGTGATGTGAGATTTTCTGGGTTCTGCTGTAAGGGTGATGCATAGATTCTATTTTATTCTGCTTGTGTGAACTCGAATTATCTGACAAATAAGATGATTTGTAATGTGCATCTTCCTACACAAAAGTCTAATAAAGAAAAAGGTGTTGTGCACTTCCCAAATCAACATTAGATCTACATATCATGAACTAAGTATAACCACAAAAATTCTCACTTTAGGCATTTTAACTGCCCCATACTAGAATATAGGCTAAATAAATGGAAATGGAAAATGGAAAATTGTCATCGGACGTGTCACAATTCTTACACGCTGTTCATAAACAGACACCATGTAGGCACGTGGAGTGGTTTTTTTTTCATAAACCCTTTTGTCTTGAAGCTCTGCACAGCGCATGGTGACCTAGCCACGCGGCGCCCTTAACTTACACAGAGGTGGTTATACATGATTCACTACATTGTATTGTAATTGTACCAAATAAACCTCAAATATTTTTATTGCCGGCATTTTGAAAATAAGTGCCTAATAAAGATTAATTTCTCATTTTACCTGGCGTATTATAGTATTTCTTACGTGCCAAATTTGGCAATCATTAATTGAGTAGTTTTCTAGTTATAATGTAAAAGAGTTATTTTTAATGCGTCGTTATCTTTCAAAATGGCGAAGAAAAGGAGTTGTTGTTAAGCTTTTATGAAGCTTGTAAAACATACCACAAGCATATAAAATTAGGTTGAATTTGGCCAAACGTTATGGAAGTTATACCAAATAAACCTAAAATATTAGTTTCGCCGCAATTTAGAAAATTAGTCCCTAATAAAGTCAATTTACTTACATTTACTATGCCTGTCATGGTAATTTATACTTGTGAAATTTTAATAAAATTCGTTGGGTGGTTTTCGAGATATAACATAAAAGCTTAATTTTTTTATGTACTGCTATCTTCTAAAATGGCTTACAAAAGTCGTTCTTTGGCTTATATGATGAATGTTATAAATGCTGTTAGCGTGCAAAATTTGGTTTAAATTAGTCAAACGGTATAGTAGTAATACCAAATAAACCTAAAATATTTGTATTGCCGCCATTTTGAAAACAAGTGTCTAATTATATCAAATTATATACATTTACCTGACAACCATTTTATGTTTTACGTATGAAATTTTGCTATAATATTTGAGCAGTTTTAGAGATATAATTTATAAGCTTTATTTTTTATGTGGTGCTGTCTTCCAAAATGGCGAAATAACAGCAATTTTTACCTTTCAAATTATTGCTTACAACATGCGTTGTCAGCATACAAAATTTGGTTAAATGGGTTGATTGGTTTCCGAGATATAATATATAGACCTAAATATTAAAAGGGCCGTCATTTTAAAATTAAGTGCTTGGCGTGATTGAAAACTATAAAAGTAGGGTGTCCTTACTTAGTTAAATATTTGTATGGTATTTGGTGAAATTAGGTTGACATGTTCAAAAATTAAATTGTTACTGGAAGGGACACACACACACACACACACACACACACACACACACACACACACACACACACACACACACACACAGTCACATATACACACTTAGACACACAAACAGGAAATTTTTCTCATAAGTAGAGACCTGAAAAATTCGCTAATTCATTTTGAGACATGCTTTAATTCAAAACGTGTGTGTTGATATAACTTTAGCTATTGGTGCACACTGTGTTTGACACCTCTTGGAGAACGCTGGCCCAATCACTGCCTTCCACTGTGACAGCAGACAACCAATGTGCATTTAATATCGGCATATTTGTACATTAGACTGTAGAATCTAACCTGCAGGTTATTGAACTCACGAATGTTTCCGGTCTCTACTCATAAGCCATGCTTTCCTTTGGAAAGTAGGCTAAACAGAATAAAAATTTATTGTACTAGTTTGAGAGAAGAAAAAGTTAGTACTGATAATCACTTTTCGTAGTTTCATAAATTAATTTGTTTGTTTTTTAATGGATACAACGATGCAAATTGTCTGCTATACTACAGGCAGAATATACACTGAGGAGCCAAAAAAATCTGGTATAGGCGTGCGCATGCAAATAACAGAGGTATGGAACCGATCAGAGTAACGCGATGCGGTCGGCAGCTCGATCGGTTACTGCTGCTACAATGGCAGGTTATCAAGATTTAAGTGAGTTTGAACGTGGTGTTATAGTTGGCGCACTAGAGATGGGACATAGCATCTCCGAGTTAGCGATAACATTTGGATGTTCGCGTACGACCATTTCACGAGTGTACCGTGAATATCGGGAATCCGGTAAAACATCACATCTTCGACATCTCTGCGGCCGCAAAAAGATCGTGATATAACGGGACCAACGGCGACTGATGAGAATCATTAAACGTGACAGACGTGCAACTGTTTCTAAAATTGGTGCAGATTGGATTTGTGGACTGCCCTGCAGGATTCATGGTGTGAATTGCCTCCTGCATACCTTCAGACATTAGTCGAGTCCATGCCACGTCGTCTTGCCGCACTTCTGCNATAGTTTGGCTATACGATTTAAGCAGGTGTAGCAGTTTTTTTGGCTCTTCAATGTATATTACTCTTGTTAGCTCTGACTGAGTTAGGTTGTATTGACATATATAAAGGTGCATTTGAAATGCAACATGCATAACTCTAAATATCGAAACGCACTACTGCGATTATGTTCGCTTAAATTTAATTATTATTTTCCTGCACTATTTTCCAGACTCCTTTATAATGAACATTACTGGGTTACATTATGCGAAATATCGTTACCCTCATGAGAAAACCTCGTTACTCCAAAAACGGTTATTTCACAGGAGAGACAAAAAGCACAGTTACTTTGATTTCAAAGTTAATGCGTATGCTCTTTGACCCCGATTCGATGATAAATTTGCATAAAAAATATGAAGTGTTTGTGCGATTCATATACGCTGTTCTAAAATTTGTAGTGCAATTAAGAGGTTTCCATTTACGTTTGTAGATTATTTTTAAAAATTCCCTGAGACACGACATTTTCGTAGTGGTTAAATTTATTTTTTGAGTTATAAAATTTTGAAAAAAAAAAAATAACCCAAACAACTAAAATAGGAGGTATGAGGTTTTCTTGTGAGGGTAATGATTTGTGAATTTTGCTCTCGGATTCGCCCTACATAGCAAAACCAATCTAACTTTTCGAGAAGAGTATCCAATTAATTTGAATGGGCGAGATGTGTGGGACTAAAATCTAGTATGCTTATATGCTGACCTGAATCGGATGATGTGAGAAAAGTTGTGGTTATCCCCTCGAAAGGAATATCTGATTCAACACATATATGTCAAATGTAATGTTATTGTTGGTTGGTTTTGTGGTGGGCAGTATGGTTGGCAAAATGTTTTCCCTGTGTGCGTGGTCAGAATGAAATATTCATTTTGATGATATGTTTTTTAGTAGTTTTGAAGTCGATGTCATCCTGTAGCTACACTGGTTAATGCACTATGTTATAAGCATGGTGAATCACATATCTGAAAGATGATGGTTGGTGTGGCGAATGGTATGGGGTGCAGGAATGCTTGAGACTAAGGCACATTGTAAAATTGAAAAATACATTAATTACAGAGAAACATACATATTATTATGAAAATATGGAATGGCATTACTTGTATATTAAACAGAGCAACGTTGGCCCTTTCCCCCTCTCACTATAATTTAAATCAAATTTCTTTCTGCATTACTGAGCTATCATTTATTTTCTTTTCACAGAAAGCAATTTGCGTTACATAATTATATTATTTACTTATTTACACCACCAAATAGCATTACATACTTAAAAATGCTTTGCTGACAATTAAGTCAATTAAAAATACAGCTGTAAAAATATTAATTTTTAATTGTGTCCCAAGTATCTCAAAATAATTAACCTGGCTTATATAAAATAAATAAAATTCTTCATACATTTCTCCTATCTTTATTTACATATTGATCTGAAGCTGAAACAAAATTATTTCATCAGAGTTCAGATTTTTCTTTTGTTAGCAGCATTCAAATTTCATACATATCTATGTCATCAGGCATACTGAACATGTGTCTGTATATATGTTTTAAAATTTGGAAAACCTCACATCCTTGAAATATTTGAACATATGAAAACACTATGTATGAACATCAAATATTTCTCTTCGATGATAAAACTGAATATATCCCACGATTTTATAGTGCCCTAGATTAACCGTATTCTGTTTTAACTTACTAGCACAATACTGCCATGATTGGAAGGAAATAAATATCACACAAATAATTTCCATACCGCAAATTAATTTTTTTTACATATATTGGGGTAAATATATTTACAAAAATTTATAAAATTTATGTTATACTCTCGACTTAATTCTTATTCACTAAAGTAAATATGATTTGATTGCAAAGTATGAGGCTTGGTGATTCATTACTAGTTGGTAGAGCAGTTTCAGATGGAAAGTATGTAATCCGCTCATATTCGCGAAATACCACACCATATTTATCATACGGTTGAATCTTGGATGAAGTGCTGAATAAACATTTATAAGCTTCGTGTAATCTTACATTATCTATTCATATAAACAGCTTGGCACAATACTTATTCTCAGTACCTGATGAGCCACATTGACTACCACCATCCGCCAACTTTCTCTTCTCTTCGACGATACTCTCATTTCCTCAACCAACGATTCCTCTTTCATAATTTAATACGATCACAGCAGATTAATCTAGTGGTGACGATTTNTCTCATTTCCTCAACCAACGATTCCTCTTTCATAATTTAATACGATCACAGCAGATTAATCTAGTGGTGACGATTTACTTTCTACTATGTACATCGACAAAGTGACGCCCTTTTACATGTGTGCTTTTAACACTGTACGACTGACAGCTCGAATGAGCTTGTGTTGCCTGTCTCAGATAAATGATTAATATTTGCTGGCGATGTAGCTGCAAAAAGCGTGGTTGTTTGGCGTTAATATGGGACATATTCTTGTAGATCTAAGTCTAACCGGCGAAGTAGTCCATCAGACCGCACGTATTCTTTGCAGCTGTCCATCTTTCAGTGTAGTCGGTAGAGTCCTTAGTCATGTTGATGCAGCGCCCTCCCGATGTTTCATACGCCAGCATATAGAATGGGGTGTGACTGTTACACAAGTGAATCCTTGAAAACACACTAGACATGGGAGACAGTGAATAATTTCTTCGTCCTGTAGCAGATAAGTTGGTAGGCGATTGTAAACAGATAGTGCTTCGTGCTGTGCATGCACGAGAAGAAATTCTTTGAGAAGGTATGCGATATCAGTTTATTTTTTAAGTGCTGCAATTTTTTTAAGCTTCCCTTATGTTACATTATGTGGTAAAATTTTCTGACCACTAGAGAAGCATGCCTTCATTTTGACTGTGTACCCTCTGCAAGAGAAAGAAATTTTGGACGCTTTTCACTGTAACAAGCTCCTTTAATTGGCCTAAAATGGGTGGTGCGGAACAGAAGCAGCATAAGAAATTTGAAGTTGGTATGGTGTATTTTATATTGGANATTGGCCTAAAATGGGTGGTGCGGAACAGAAGCAGCATAAGAAATTTGAAGTTGGTATGGTGTATTTTATATTGGAGTAGCAAACCCGGCGAACTCCGTTTCGCCACCAGATGGCTTCGTTTTACGCAACGTTTTGTTTGGTGATTAAAAGTACTTCTTTGTAAAAAAAATATAAACTTTTCCTTTTTAAAATAAAGTATTCACAACAGAAATGAATTGAACTTTTCTAAGTAAATGAAAGTGAATCCAAAGTAAATACGTTTCATTGAAGTGCTCTTTGGTAAACCACATTTTTTGTTTTTTGGTCTGACGTTAACACAAACAAAGCGGATGGTTTCCCAACTCGTGAACACGCAACGTATAACTGCCCATGTGAAAAACAATGATTTTCTAAATTTATCCCGCAAACACTAAGCGATTGGCCTTGCGACTTGTTAATTGTCATTGCGAACGCAAGGCGAACTGGAAATTGCAATCGTTTGAAGTCAAACGGAAGATCAGTCGGAATCATTGGTATTCGAGGAATACATACATTTTCACCTGCGTACTTTCCGTTAATAATGGTTGCCTCAATCAAATTCGGCATAAGTCTTTTTACCGAAAGTCGAGTACCGTTGCAAAGTCGCGGTGGATTCAAATTACGCAATATCATAATAACTGTACCAACTTTGAGTTGCAAGTTATGTGGTGGAAATCCTGGTAACTCCAGAGAGTTCAAAAACTCCGTTGGATAATTTACTACATCATCGGGATCTCTTATGGAATCAACGGATTTGTATGTCACCAAATCGCCAGCAATTTTTGATTGAATGGTGAAATTCAGTGCGTGTACATCATTATTCTTTGCGGCAAGAATTGCTCGTTGACTTAACCAAGCATAATTCTGATAATTCTCACTAATGTTTGGGAAAACATTTTCAATAAGAGCTAATTGAGAGTCTACAAATCGGCAAAATTCGTTGGTAAGAGTAATTAATCCAGATGTCGCATCAACTGGGACTTTTCCATTTCCAACAGCTAACAATTGTTTGGAAAATTGTGCAGCACTTTGATCATTTTGAAGTTGAACTCTCATATTAGTGGTTAGCGATAATGTTTTTACGTTATTCCATAAAGGTGATGCCTTCAGGCAAGCATTCAATTCATCTGCAGGCGTTCCACGGGGAATTACTGGCAACGTCTGCCTGAAATCGCCTGCCAACAATATCATCAAGCCGCCAAAGATGTTGTTATTTCGCCGAAGATCCTTCAGTGTGAAGTTAAGTGCTTCAAGTGATTTCTTATGTGCCATTGTGCACTCATCAATTGAATAAAAATTTGAGCAATACACGTGATTGATTTGATGGTTTCCAATTGAAATGTTAGGAAACGAATAACTTATTTTTTTTACTTTTTTTTCACAATTGTTTGTCACATGAAAGTTTGTCACATCACTGAGCAGAGAACAATGAGTAGCTGTCAAACAATGTATCACTCACCGGCGCCATCTACTTGATTTGTAGTACATGCTATGTATCAGAGATGGCGCTGTATGTAAAAAAAGATTTTCCCGCTTTTCTGTTAAAATTTTTCCTGAATTTTCTTTGCTATAAACCTCACGGAGCCCGAGACCTTTCCAACGAATGCAAAACCGTGGAAATCGGTTCGTGCGTTCTGGAGTTATAGCGTCAGGAAGGAAAACCCGACTTATTTTTATATAGTAGATTAGACAGTGGCTCTGTGTGCAATCAAATTGACTATTTTAACTTCGAAAGTATTAAGTTTCTGAAGCACTGCGGTACGCACATGCTCGCAATGCGCCCATTTTTCATCGTCCGTGCGTATATCGTTTAAGTTACGAACAATCCTGTGGCAGATAAGTTCCTCTAGATCTGCAAGTCCCATACTCAAAGTTTGATTTTGGATGTCGAGTTCTTCGTGCAGATTTGTACAAAGTTTATTCGTCATCCCTTCCAATATCTTGCTGAGATTCGTCTCTAAGCTGCCTACGCTCTCCAGCTTCGTACGTAATGTGTTTAGCATTGTCGAACCTGCACCTGATGCATTAAGGTGGTCGTCTAGTTTCGCAGACAGGATTGTAAACCTCTTAATGTCGAACTACTCGAGCTTTGTCTCGACTGCTGTGAGCTTGGCGTCCACACCGCTCAGCTTGTCGGCGCTCTCGGTCGCTATAAGCAGATTATCTCTCAATGTTGCAGCAAGGGTCGTAAGGGACCTGTAGTCGACACGATCGCCTAAATCTACCAGCTGTGCTTCCACAGCAGGCAGTTTGCTTGCCACTACTCTTTGCATGTTATTTGTTAAAGTCTGAAAATGTTTCGTCGTGGTGAGGGACATCATACCGAGGTTCGCNGTCGTGGTGAGGGACATCATACCGAGGTTCGCGTCTAACTTCTTACTAATTGCTTCCAGTGTGGTCGTGTCATTAAGGTGACTGCCTAGTTTCGCGGCAAGAACTCTCACTCGCTCCCCATGTCGTTCGCGACTTTGTCATCAAGGAGACTGTCTAGTTTTGCGGCGAGACCGCTAACTTGATCACCTACATTGTTAATTTCCTTCTACATAGCTGCGAATGCACCGCCTAACGTGCCGAGATTCCCTACATCGCCGGATACGTTGCTCAGCTGGGCGTCCAGCTTGGTGTACAATGTGTTTGTGTTGGCGAACAGACAGCCTTCCATGGCGACGAGGTTTAATTCCAGCTTCGGAGGTACCACGCACTCAGTATTTACATTAAGGTGCCCATCTAGTAACGCTGTGAGGCCTGCTAGAACTCTCATGCTCCCTTGCTCCCCCACGTCGGTGATTTACTTCTCCACAGCCGATATCCTAGCCCCTAACATGTTCAGTTTAAGTACGTCATCGGATAGTTTGTTAAGCTGGGCCTCCATATTGGTAGACAAAACGTTTGTGGTGCCGGCCAGCCTACCTCCCATGACGTCGAGCGCGTCCCCGGTTGTGATGGAGGTCAGGTGGGATACCTTTTCGATTAATGTGCTGAGCCTCAAATCCATGTTCGTGGTAAGTATATTGGTATCGAAGAGGCGTCCTTCCACCCTGGCTAGCTTCCCACCCACCGAAGACAGTTGCTTAATGTCATCCACCAATGGGTGTAATTCGCTTGACACGGTTGTATGAATACTACTGGCTATTCGCTCTCCCACACTGCTTAGAGCTGTCTCTAAGGCAGTGATTCACGCCATACCTGCAAATAATGTGCGCAAATTCTTCTCAATACAGGTTTGCAGTGTCACCACCGCCTGTGTTCGACCCATACATGCAATTAATGTGCGCAACTGCGCCTCAATACTGGTTTGAAGTGTCGCCACTGGCCGCAACGCCTCCGAGGTAACGCTGCATACAAAGGATAAGTTCGTGGCATCGCCGTCATGTTTCGCACTGCCTAAATTCTTGGCTCGTTTTCCTCCGAAACTACATTTCCTGTCATTAGTAGATGTAATACAGCTTTCCGGCATCCGCTTCAGACTGTTATGGCCGAACTTGGATAATAAGTAGCTCATACTTCACTGATGCACTATATTGAACTGATCGAAACCCCTATTGTACTGTCCGTTTTCCAGTGGAGACTCTTTTGCTATAACTAGAAACCCATGGGGTTCGCGCCAGCAACATGCACACAGGTCTTTAAATTTTTCGAATGTCATGTCGGTGTTAACGTGGTCCGAGTAGACGTGGCGTAAATTCAGGTCGTCCATGCGAAATATGACTAGGAAATTCGCATTGTCACATAGAAACTGTTTAGGCATTCGTGAATAAATTTGGCATAGGTAAATAGAATACACTGCTACATGGCGTCCCATGCTGAAAAACTGCTGCATGGTCACCTGTTTCTCACATGCCATGTCGTCGAAAATAAACATGGAGTTCGGTAAAGCCTCGCTTGGCTGCACGACAGTGTCGTTGTCACTAAAAGGAAAATAATGGAGGCCGGCAATGGCTTGTAGTATTTGCGCTAGTCGTAAGTACTTTGGCTGATGAAGAGATTTCGAGTATAGGTACACGTTTTCGTAACGCAGACGGTTGGGTTCTTCTTGGAGACTAACGAGGACAGAAGTTTTCCCGCAGTTGCTTGGTCCTGCTATGATCCCTCGTACAGTGTCCGGTAATAACTTTCCATGCCATAATTTAAAAACGTCAGTTTCATCTTCATCGACGTCACTGATGCGGACAGGAAGTGTGGTTGTCTGCGGCACGATCTCCATCGGACTGATATGCGAATCGGTCAGTCGGTAATATTTATGTGAGTATTTTTATACCCTTGGTGATCTCTGTTATGTACAGTGTGTGCGTGTGATGCGGNGCCCCCTACCCTGTGAATTGCGGGAGCACGAAGATCTGCACACTATCCACTACACTACAGTGGCACACCTCCCCGAGAAATGAAATGCTAGAGCGTGACATTTACCTTGCCATCTATCCATTCCATCACAGTGGCACCCTCCCTCTCATCGCAATGGAATGCAAGACCATGAAGTTTTTTACATATGATTTAGCCACTACATTACCATGCTCCCCCAACTCGAAATGTAATCTACTCGCAACGTCCCATTGCAGGCATCTCCCTTGGGGCATGTCTGCCCCTCCCCTGTGAATGTGGGAGCATGATGTTTAAACATCCACTCTTTCCACTATGCTAATGCAGCCCCCATTGAAATGGAATGCTAGAGCGTGACATTTAACTTGCCATCTACGGCGTCTCTCTTGGGACATGCCCGCTCCCCCCTCCCCTCTCACTGTGAATGCGAGAGCGTGAAGTTGAGCTCTACCCATTGCATCACCACGGCGCCCTTGCTATGGAATGCAAGAGCGTGATGTCCTGTAGCCCGAGGCTATGTCATGGCTGGCGTCTCTGGTGGGAACTGCCATCGGTGTGTGAATGCAAGAGCATGGAAATGCGTTCTATCCATTGCATCACCGCGGCACCTTGAATGCCTGAGCATGATGTAACGATTGGGTTGTGTCTTTGGGAGCCACAACCAACATGGCCGACTCCAAGGTGTTGGCTTAGGGAGCCCCCCATGAACAAACATGGCCGCCAGGGAATGAGCAAGAAAAAATAATTTTTTGGAACATTTGAAATGTTAAGAAATATTTTTAACTTTTGAAATATTGATCACACTTTTGAAATATTAAATCTATCTTTTAAAAAAAATTCTTTTGAAAAATAAATTTTTTCAAAAAATTTTGTAAAAAAAAATTTCTGAAAATGTTTTTTTTGGAAAATAATTTTCAGAAAATCAATTTTTTTTTATTGCCAAAATTTTGGAAATTTTTCGGAATTTTGCCAAATTGTGCACTGGCTGCCAAGATGGCTGCCACCGAAGCAGAATGCAAACGCATTAGGTTTTTCATTTCCTTACCAAGCTTTGGTGTACCTGTCACGACGCTTGCATCAAATGCCCTATTTCTAGCTACTCTCGAGCTTTCAAAAATATGAATTTAAAAATCTTGCCTGCCAAATATTATGCACAAAAAAGTGCCTGGATGAGCCAGGATATATTTAATGAGTGGTTCCACAGTATGTTTGTGGTAAATATAAAATCACATTTAAAATCGATCGGATTGCCTGAGGAAGCCATGTTATTAATGGGCAATGCACCCACTCATCCTTCTCATGACTTCTAAAGTGATGATGGAAAAATTACGTGCCACTTTTTGCCTGCTGACACAACCCCACTAATTCAGCCCATGGATCAGGGTATTATTGAAAGCATGAAGCGACGTTACCGAAAATCCTTTATTCAAAAAGGTGTTTGCGTTGGGGATGTATTAATAAGTGTAAAGCAGTTTTGGAGGTCATACATTATTAAAGACGCAATTTTTAACGTCGCTGAAGCCTGGCAAGGTATAACAGAAGAAACATTCAAAAAGGGCTGCAAGAAACTGTGGCCTGAAACTATAAACGAGAATGAGGCCATAAACGAATCTGGAAATTATGAGGAAATTTTACTTCTGTATCAATGAAATCTAGTCGGAGAAAACACATCAATAGGTGAAGTAAGTGAATGGCTGGGATCTGACAGATTTGACGGCGGATTTGAAATATTAAAAGATGAGGAACTTGTATAAGTGCAACACAGGAGGTAGAATGTTTAAGTGAAGAAGAAGTGGATGGTACACTCAAGGATTGTCCCAAAATAATTAGCCACAGTGACGCTGAAAACATGTTTTCCAAGTGCATTGAATGGTACTAGCAACAAGAAGAGGCAGACGCTACACAGATATTACTCCTACGTAAGATACGCAACCAGACAGCAACAAATGCCCGCGGAGTATTACAACAAAAAAAATTACAGATTTTTTTAGGTAGGATTATACTTCTGAATATATACATAATAGTACTGTATTCAATTATGTAATTTTATCAACAAAATAAACAGAAGTCTACAATATTTTATATTAAATACACACTGTTCTGTACATACTTCTATTTTTTGCTACCTGTTAAAAATAAAATGCTAAATATTGTATACATTATTATCGCTTGTATACGTCTTGTGCTTGATGAAGAGGGTGGGGTGGGGGCATTTCTATTATCCGTCTATTCTCTTAACCGTCACGGTGACGGTCCCGAGACTAACGGATAATGGAGACTCCACTGTTATATATGCTCTACTGCACGATGTAACCTACACGGACCAGCCGGCTGTTACCGTAACTGTGAAGCAGTGTGACGAAAATGTTAATTTCCTCCTTGAAAGAAGCATCTTCGGTGGTAATAATCTTGAATTATCAGGGCAAGATTGTGACACTGACGAGTGTGCAGCTCATTTGTACTGTCAACAAACAAAATTACCTAAAAACATAGGAAATATAAAAACCAAATTGTGGGCGAACAACATTCAAGCAAGTACGACAGGTAAAATTGCGAATTCGATAATAATATTAAAAATTATAAACTTTTTAAAGTATACTCTGAGCGAAGTGATGGCACTTGGCACAGTTTGGTGGTTACAACGCCACCGGACCCATGGCCAAGGTGCTCGTGTGGGTGTGTGCATATGAGTTTTGCTCTACCTTTAGAAAATCCCAGTTGATGAAAACCTCCCATTCCCCTCGTAATAATTTAGTTGACAAAACACACACATTCAAAAATGTGAAAAAAATATTGATGTGCATTATTAAAAGTTTTGACGGAAAAAATTAAGTTTTTGTGCAATGTGTAAAAATTAATTGTTCTTATGCACACATAAATGCCGATGTGTTTAATTATCTAATAATTTTTTGTTGCGTACCAATTTTTTGCATGTTTTCAGTAAATATCTCTATCATGTAAAATATTTTCTTCCATGTGGTTTGCAATTATTATATATATATATATATATATCAAAATATATTTTTCCATTTGATGTGTAAGTACGACGTATTTAACTGTTGAACTAATTTTTTATATATATTTTTTGGAATTATGATGTAAAATAAACAATTTTGTTGCCAGTATTTGTGTAATATTTTCATTCGTATTGAAGTCTTATAAAATGACTTGAGTGTTTTGATTGCTGATACATGCAAGCTATACATAGGTGAGAGAGACAGGCAGAGGTTGGCGNTTCAGTAAATATCTCTATCATGTAAAATATTTTCTTCCATGTGGTTTGCAATTATTATATATATATATATATATATATCAAAATATATTTTTCCATTTGATGTGTAAGTACGACGTATTTAACTGTTGAACTAATTTTTTATATATATTTTTTGGAATTATGATGTAAAATAAACAATTTTGTTGCCAGTATTTGTGTAATATTTTCATTCGTATTGAAGTCTTTTAAAATGACTTGAGTGTTTTGATTGCTGATACATGCAAGCTATACATAGGTGAGAGAGACAGGCAGAGGTTGGCGGCGCTCTTGTACGATGTGTCAGAATGAAGGTCGTCACGCAATTCCATCTCCTCCATCAGCATACTCCCCTTTCGTCTTCGCACTCTCGAGAGGAAGATAAAGTAAGTCAGTAGCGGTATCATTGCGAGATGCACATAAAAAAAATTAATACCGTTCTTTAAATGGTTATTTGCTAAATATTTCAGCTAAATTATGATTTTGAATAGTAAAATAATAAAAGCTAATAATTTGCAGCAAAAATTAGAGTATATTTTTTAATATTGTATGTTTATAAGTCCAGCATACTTATTATGTAATAGGAGGCAATGTTATGAAATATTGCATGTACTTGTCCTTTCTTCAACGGAAAAGTAAGAACAATAAAAATATAAAAAAACATAAAAAATATATTTCACAAAAGTGTCCCNGTCCTTTCTTCAACGGAAAAGTAAGAACAATAAAAATATAAAAAAACATAAAAAATATATTTCACAAAAGTGTCCCTTCTCCTAGGGAAATGCAAGCACAATTAACATATTCAAAAGAGAGAGAAAGGAAAATATTGCACATACGTGACCCTTCTCGAAAGGAAAAGCAAACATAGTAAACATATTCAAGAGACAGAGAAAAATAATGCTACTTACTGGTCTCTTCTTCAAAGGAAAAGCAACCACAATCAATATTAAAACGAAAGGAAGGAAAAAAATACTTCCATTTTTTACATGGAGAAAAATGAAATAACTAAACACACACTACAGTTAGAAGTTACATAACATTTCGCTTTATTTAACTCAAAAACCACACATAAATATTACACAAAAAATTTGGTTAAAATCTTGGTTCGCAAGCATAGGAGCAAAAAAGGTGTCTCAAGAGTAACATTTTTACATCCATATAAATGTCTATTGTAGCTGCAGACTCTAGGATGGTAGAAAAATTTGCGCGAATCTATCCATGTAACTTTCACATCCGTAAGAACACGCACGCAGTAAGTTTAATCGAGGTGTAAATCGACAACATCGTACGTAAAGGGCGTAAAATGCTTTCAAAGTTATTTAAACACTGGTGAATCTCATCCCTGTAAGACCGATTGAAGGATGTGTTAGCATCGAGAGGCAGAAGAGACCACATATCTCCGCAGCAAAGGCATCTTTTAGCATTTGTGTAAGCAATATCAGAGACTGGAGAGTACTGCACCGACACGGATGAGTCCATCACATAGTTGGAAGAAAGGGTCCCCGTTGTTTGCACATGTAAAAGTCATTTTGGGCGATCCATTTTCCAGTTGTGGTACGTTGCCAGCTTCCAGCAGCATAGAACCTTCAGTTATGTTGTTGCATGTAGCCAACTCACCCATCTGGGAGCTCCAGAAGGATGCCATCTGGGTGCTCTAGAAGGGTGTAGTTTGGGTGCTCTGGAAGAGCGTCTCCATCGCAATGCCGACTGTTGCTATAGGTGCAGCGCCGGATTCTACCATGGTATCCGATGGTGCAGCGTCGCATCGCACTCAGGCGATAGATACAGAGGCACCCACCTTATCGAATAATTACCCCAGATTAACTAAGTGAGCATCGTCACTCTCGGACCAGAAATAAATCGATGGAATTACTAAGGTGGCGCTTATTTCCTTAAAGTAGCCACAACACAGAGTCTTCAATACATATACAGTACATCTATGGTGCATCGACGTCCAAACGAAAGCTTATAAGCGAGTGCCCACCCCCCTCCTATAATGCTCTGCATACCTCCACCACAGCCTGCCTCCTATTCGTCATGTGTCTGTCCCTCTGCGAATAAAAATAATACCTTTATGGTTAATTTATTGCTAGGTAGAAAAAACCCTTGAATAAGTTAACATTATTAATTATATATATATATCATTAAGGTATTAATATTTTATGAACTAAATTATGTCAATGGCCAATAACAAATAAATGGAGTGGTGAGACGGCCAAAGTCTAATAAATGAAGTGGGAGTTTTTCCCCACCGTAAGAGCTACTTTGCAGCTACCAGGATCGGCTTGGGGAGGATACCAGCGGAACTGAGATGGCCATCAGCTTTGGTTTTTATCCGGGAGAACAGCTAATAATGCATGAGAACGAAACACAACTAGCCGCCAGGAAACTGGTACTTAACCCAGTATTGCAATATTTTGATCGGCTTGCGGTGCATGTGTGACAGGGTACGTCCGAGCGGACATGGAGAATTACTCCGCGCAGGCTTTTCCTGTTTCCTTCACCCGCTCAAAGTCTGTATACGTTCGTGGTAAGAGTCCCCCTTGCTCCTTCATTACTGCATGTTCCTGCGAGTCATTCTTTTAAATAAATCAATAACTAATATTTATTTTCTCCACACTTTATTTATTTAGCAAAAAAATTACATTTATATTTAAAAAGAAAAATTTTCTATTAAAATGCACAGATAATTCTTGTTTATACAGGTATGTTTTATTTACACAAATTAAGAAATTACAAATGCATGTGAAATTCGAGTGTCTATAAAAATTTAATGTGCAAGCCAAAAGATGTTCGTAAAAAAATATTAGCAGTCTTTGACATTCGATCTGCCTTATTCCATCTTTAAGTCTGTCTTGGACGAACCCATGTTAGTGGCAGCAGGTGATGTCACAGGTGGACATTCCCTAGAATTTTTATGCATCATGGTGTCAAAACAGTGATTGCGGCACGACCTTCGACATTTAGTTGGGGCTGTTTGAGTCGAAGCCTCGCTGTTATTATTTTTCCGACGTACGCAGACCTGGGAGGAGCAGTCAGGGACGTGAATTTTGGAAGTTGCTGAAAATTTCAGAACCTGGTCCATGGTTGCTGGAAGAGTTGTATCCCACTTAATGTAATGAACCATGCAATTCCCAGAAGTACAGCAAGTTTTTAACTGTTGAGTAGGCTCACAATCACCCAGAGTCACTGAATATAACCAGTGGTCCCATCCATCACATTTTTCTTTGTAGGTATGCGGTGATCCAGACTCCCATAACGAATAGGTGATTTTAGAGTCATCAGGTTATGACAAGACGTAGAGGTTCTCCAGGTGAAATCGCATCATCTTGCTCCCACAGTGACTCGTGCTTGACTGGGCAAATAATTTATAATCGGGTTAGATTTTATTACTAACATTTTTTTCGCATTGTAAAATGACGTTATCAATCCATGTGACTGTAACGTGATCAGGTACCTTCATATAACAGACAGCCTTGGATCATGCATATGACTAGCAGCAGGTGTTCGCAGCAACTATTAAAGATAATTTTGCATCTACACCAGCACATAACTGTATTTTTTTTTCGACTCTGCATCGCGCGAAATCATGTCTGCAAGCTCTTTTCGAACGCTGGATGGTTTACAAAAAAAATATTTTACGCTTTGAGATATATAACCAAGTTCACGTCTCCTTGAAATGAGCCTGCCACTCGTAAAGTAACTGGGCGTTTTTCGAAACGCTCACCAAAGAGCTCTGATCCGTTTCCTTCTTCATTTTACGAAGGGAAGGACAACCATGACCGTCCTGTACGTTGATTATATCCAATTCGTTTATTTGAAAATTACTCACACATTTTTCTGCTAGGGCCCCGCCACATAAATGGGTCCTCGCAGGTACTCCATCAGCAAGTCGCTCAGCATGTTTCCCACCTGATGATACAGAATTTTGCCTTCGTCCGAGTACATTCCGTGGTATTACTTGATCAACCAGGCGTTGGTTTTCTTGCTCTTTTCGTCCAACAGTTTCCACGGACATAGGGGATGGAAGTTGCGGCTTAGAGTCACGCCATTACAATTCGTCACTACGATTTCCTACAGCACGGGCTCCATACACCTTGCAAGTTACAGTACATTTTTACGACTGAAACATGACTCCCCACTCCATGCATACGTGATTAATTAACTGATGATTTTGACCAGGCTGGAAAAACATTCGTACTAAACGATTTTGTCGTGGAGTATCAAGCAGTAGGCTGCAGTATTCGCGGGCATGTTTCCATTGGTGATTATTTCGATCCGGCAGACAACTGTACTATTTTGCATGGATTCATTCTGCTTCGATGTATTGAATACCACCAAAAGTACCATGTCTCGGAAATTTTCGGGGCTCAGGATGGCATGAGACCCGCGTCCGTAATACTATTATTTGAATTGCGATTACATATAATATGGCAAAGTAAAACCTTCCTTGTCGAACATAGTGTTCAGGTAGCTTTCGCTATTCAAAAATATCTTTATGTTTTCGTCTCTGCAGATTTGTCAGCTCCAATACTATGCTGTTTGTTCGTCTGGAGCGCCAGTATGATGTAGAATGGTTTTTCTGTGCTAGAAGTTTTTACGATCGAGTGATTTCGCGTAGCGGCGGGCATGGCCAGGCGGGTGACCAGACTCCAACTTCAGAATGCTATTTCGATAACTTTTTTTTTCTTGGCATAATTAAACTGCTTTCCATGTTTGCGGATGCTCGTGGTCACGTGAGGGACAAATAATTCTATGGTGTTAAAAGTAAGAGAGACGAGCTGCATGTTTTCTCCGACTCCCAACACAACACCCAAATGCAATGTGGCCAGCGTAATCACCAGCTCCTGCCTCACTCCTATTATTATTTTCTTATCATCTTTGGCAAATCTCAATAGCAAGGAGAACGGAACGCTTACATCGAACCTTGTAGTCATCTTAGATTCTCCAGCCTGCCATCTAGGCTGCAGAGAGATGGTTGGGCGTGAGCAGTAAGTAATTTTTTATCGACAAGATTAAGCCCACATCTCGCGACTGGTCTACCGCGACGCCATTTATCTCATAAATTACCTGTTCGAAAAGGTGCAGAATCCCATTTATAACCAACTTGGTGGTGGTCCAGTGGGTTCCATCTGACTTCGTTAGCCTGCCTCTTATGCGCACAAAGGACTGGCTAGGCAAGGTGTAAATATCTTGATGCTATATAGATATTCAAACCGGCCTTCCGAGAGCGAAAGGTCCGACAATGTAAGGCTCGTAACAGTGTATTTAGATTTTATAAAATTTATCGTTAAATTCTAGGCGTTGATCCACGTTGAGTATTTCATCCACCATGGCGATTTACTTTTAAACCAAAGACGTGGAGAAACTCTGAAATTTCAGTTGTTAGTGCACCGATTCCTCGTGGCTTACTGATCTCAGCTTCAATGTACTGCACACATTTATACATTTTAAATCTCTCAGCATAATTTAGTACCATTGTTTTCGGTGCAGGCGCATAGTGATTTCTTCGTTTCGAAAATTAATCAGTTCGTCGTTTTGTTCCACGATTGAAACGGCTACTTCGTGGATGCTCTTTGCGATGATCGGAACGCAAATTAGATTTTGGACATACTACGATTTTATATTCAGGACGTACGATGGGGGTGAACTTGTAAATAGTGCTGCATGTTTTTCCATTCATGTAACTGGAACTTGTCAAATTACAGTTTATTCGTGTGAAATTGACAGGAGAGATGTTAACCGCACTCGTCGATGCATGTTTTTCTCCTGATTAGTACACTCGGCCTTCGTACCCCAGCATGGGCCCGATCGTGTCCAGTTGTGTGAAATCTACATATGCGGTGCAAAATACTTTGTCCTTCAGGGTATTTGGATTCCCGTTCAGTTCAAATGCAATGTCATGCGGCAGCAATTAATTTATGGGGTATTCCATATACATCAGCTCGTACGCCCTGGTGGGAATGACGATTTCCTTCGTTAGCCCCATAACCGAATACCGAAAACGGGAATTTTTATTTTCCTCGATGTTGGATATGGAGTAGTCAGTTTTAAAATCCACTAGCTCCACACACCATCCCCCTACTTTTCTAAAGGAGGGTAAAAGCTAGCTCGCATCTGGGACACATGACCACTCAGAATGACGGACACCGACATACTGATGAGATCGATAAGGCTCACACGCCTTTTTTATTCCCTGCAAAGTATGTTTTTTCGGTTTATCACTGGAAATCTCGATTGTTCAAAAATCCCAGACACAAGTGTCCATAGTTCCACATGTTAAGCATTTAATTCGTTTCGTATTTGTACGTTAGTTTGGTATATTTAAAAAAAACTCGCGCAATTCGGAGGCCTATGGGCTTCTTATGAATAAAAACTTGAGATTTCTAGTATAAATGTTTTGTTCACAACACCATAACAATGATACAGCAAGAGAGAAGCGCGCCGGTAACATAAAAAATTCAATCATCACGATCTTTGAATGTGGAAATTTTTATGGAAATAATTTTCGATATTGGAAATTCCAAAAAAAAGCGCATTGAAAGCAAATTGGATCGATATGTCCATACCGAAACCGGAAACTAACCAAAGTGAGTGGTTAAAACATGATGGCATGGCAATGTTCATTATAACCTCTTCAATGGATCTCAAGAAAATAACACTGATAGAAAACCGTGAAACTGCTCATGAAATAATGTCCAAACTAGAATCAGTATACGAACAGAAAAGTGAATTGAATAAAATGCTGATTCATGAAAGGTTTTACCAGTATGAAATAAGTTTAAATAACAGTGTAGCACAACATATCTCGAAGGTAAAAAACCTGGCTCAACAGCTAAGAGATAGTGGTGAAAGTGTCAGCGAATTTGCCATCATTACAAAAATACTAGGAACTTTGCCTGGCAAGTACAGATCGGTGCGTCAAGCATGGATGTCATTAGATCCTAAACAGCAGATACTTTTCATCTGTAAATTGTACGGGTCCTGTGGAATAACAACAAAAAATAATTCTGCAACGGCTGAGAACGTGACCGAAATATTATTTTCCTCTAGCCTCAGAGTTTATCAGGCCGCCCAAGAACCTCTGAAATGGTTTAACGACTGCTATCAATCGTTAACAACCGGGACCGAATATTTGACGTGCCCTCCGAAGCCCGAAAGCGCTCAGATGTTATGCCACTAATCGGTCACCCACCCAAATGTGTGCCACTGGGAACGTTTCTTAACTTTGGTGATCGATTAAGATCCCTCAGCCAAGCGCAAAAAGTAGTGCCTGTGTATACTTATTTCTAAAACTACAACTTGATGAAATTCACGTTTTGATATTCATACATCGATGCTGGAAAGCGGAAATGTGGTAACTACGCGATAGTTGCACAGACACACTCCAAAAACAATACCCTTATTCTTGGCTATCGGGAAAAAATATTTCCTTAATTTTTGGATTGCCGTAACCACTTAAAAACCTAGGCCAACATAGCAAAATTTTATAATTCTGTTTTTACGTAAACNCTCAGCCAAGCGCAAAAAGTAGTGCCTGTGTATACTTATTTCTAAAACTACAACTTGATGAAATTCACGTTTTGATTTTCATACATCGATGCTGGAAAGCGGAAATGTGGTAACTACGCGATAGTTGCACAGACACACTCCAAAAACAATACCCTTATTCTTGGCTATCGGGAAAAAATATTTCCTTCATTTTTGGATTGCCGTAACCACTTAAAAACCTAGGCCAACATAGCAAAATTTTATAATTCTGTTTTTACGTAAACANATTTTTGGATTGCCGTAACCACTTAAAAACCTAGGCCAACATAGCAAAATTTTATAATTCTGTTTTTACGTAAACAAATTGTATTTTCCCAATTTATTTATTATAATATCACTGTAAAACTCAATTGTACCCGGGTGAAGTCGGGCCGGTTCGCTAGTGTATTATACACCAAAACATTCCTCAAGAGATTCTCTAAAATATGTTGAAAACAGCATCAAAATCCATTAAGTAGTTAAGAAGTACTAAGCGAATACACAGACAGATGCGGATAAGCGACTTTGTTTTATACTTTTTTAGAGAAGATGTAAGGATTGTAGAGAAATATTAAACCGTTTGTAATGAAGTCGTAAAAAATTGCTTTTAGGGTGCTTACATGGCTTGCGCTGACTAAACCATAAGAGATACATCAAAATAATATACTACAGTATTGTGGCTCTGAATTAGGTCTACAGAAAAGTCCGCAATAGCATATGTTTATCTTTAAAGGATTACCCACAGTAACCAATTTTATCTTTCAAAGTTTGATGGAAAATAACGGTTCACTTGCAAAGCGGTTTTGACCGACATAGTATTAATCCTTATCAAATTTAATATGATAGTTACCTTAAGCATATAATTTAAATGAATGTCTTAGAAGATATCACAGGTTTAAAAATTACTCTCACCAAACAACTACAGCGGTGGAACGAGCACCTCGCAGGGCGGCTATATAAAGCGCGCCTCGCCCTGTAGCATTCAATGATTCGTAGCAAACGTATGTGCATCGGAGCTCTCCAGAGATAATGAAAAATTAGTCAACGAATTAATATAGTAAAGGGTATAATTTTTTCCATCAGTATGTTCTGTTTGTTCCGATCGGTACGTTATGTAGGTTTTTCATAAACCAGTATGGCAATGTGTATATTTTTTTCATGAGTAGGTTAACGTGTATATATTATTTTTACAAGTGTCGATCCTTGATCCTCCTGTCAATGTGCCCTTGTGTGCATTCTCGTATGGGCTAATGACAAAAGTGTGTCTATATCCCGGTGTATTAAAGTTTGTATGATTAAATAAATACGCATTCGTGAATTCCTTGTCCAACATATTAAAGTTTTACATGATAAATGAATATGCAGTCGCTCTCTGTTGGAACAATAAATATTTATTCTATACATTATATTTTACTTCCAAGCTATTCCAAGCCTTGTAAGCTAGTGTGAAGCCACCGCTTTAGGCGAGAAAGCTGCCCGCCTCCATTCCCAGGCAGCCTGGCCGGCCACTGCGTGTTCAGCTGGAAGGGTACAGTCCAATTCACGGCTGGCAACTCGTGAATACTGCATGAGGTGCCAACCTTAACTCCGGCCGTCTCTGCAGCCACTACACGGCACATGCAGAGATAATTTTTGAGGCTGCCTTCATTTTCAAAGTTTTTTAACACTAATCCTTACTTTATTTCAATAAATAATTACATTCATTCGTGTAAAATATATCATACGTTATTTTAGTAATAGCTAGAGTCTCATTGACGATTTTAATTTCTTTGTCTCTTTAAGTTATAACAAAACTGATATATACTAAATATAAATTTTTCTTTACCAGTAGTGTTTATTTAAGTTATGTGAGTAGGACATAACTCGAGATAAAAAATATATTTTTATAAAGACATTTATTTATGCACAAATCACAATATTATTTTTATCTGCATAATAGATGGAATACTTTTTTTTAACGAGTTTCTTCTCTGAGTCATGTATGTCATTACACATATGTAATATATTTTTTTTTATGTACCATTGGTTCCTCATAGTACTTTTATGTACCACTGGTTATCATAACTCCACAATCTTATGGCTTCGGCGTTGCATGGAGCACAGAAAAAATATTAATTTTTGCACTCATGCGAAGTCTTGTGGCATATGTCTCGACGAGCTGTCGAAACGGCGGACAGTGGCAATGCTTGTGAAGTTATACAAAGGTCGTTCCGATGGGCACGCAATGCGAATCGCCGACTCTTTGCATTTTCCAAACACATTCACAGGATAATAGAGAATTATACTGAGTCCAAAATTGCCGGAATTTCCTCGTATGGAATATTCCCCTCGTCCTTGCGTTTCTTACATCTGTAGGCGATATGTCTGTTGTGTAGTGCGGTCGAGCTGCATCCATGGACACGGCAGTCAAACAGTGAAAACTATGGTTTTCTTGTCACCATCACTGTACGAGATGACAATCTGCTTGATGGTGAACGAGTCCAGCGAACGAAAACATTGGATGTTGCAAATCAATTCATATGATTTTTGTTATATAGAACATTTTAAGTTCCCAAGCACACACGGAGTTTCAAGACATTTTTACAAAGTCACTCAAAATTTCATCGAGGTACATAAACATCGGGCACCTGTGTTATGGGTAGATTTCTTTGCCAGGTAGTGCCTATCAATAAATGCCTTGAAGGGGACCATCTTCCATGGGTACAGCTAGAAAGTAGATAACTTGCACGGGTTATCGTTTTCTACAGGGAGGGCTTCTTCTGTGGGGATGTCTTCTTCAACAGGGACGTCGTCTTACACGGGCGCAGACGTCACGAGGGCGGCACGGCGGGCCTTGTCCTATTTCTTTATTCTTCTGCAGGTAGGCCTGCAAATACTTGAATAGGTCGATTTATCGTAAGGAGCGTAGACCAGGAAAAGTTCTTACGGCACATATGGTAACTTGTCCTGTTTGTCCAAGGCACTACTTTGTGTACAAACTTGCCGCAAATAAGGTCAAGAGAAACTCACCACCGCCGTGCATATATAAAAATGGAATTATGTTGACTGACCAGCACAAATCAATGGAAGTCCTGCTCCATGCTCTCCTACCAGAAGACTCTCTTGTGGAAGAGGGGGAGGAGCACACGAGGAAAAGACAGCAAATGGAAATTCTACCTGAAATGCAGGATGCTCCTGAATTCTTTGAAGAGGATCTCACAACCATTGTCTACCAGATGAAAAACGGTAAAGCTCCAGGGTTGGATGGTATAACCTTGGAGATCCTCAAGAGATGCTACTCAAGAATCAAGAAGGTGCTACTCGAGATCTTTAATGACTATCTCAGAAATGGTGTGTTCCCCTTCCCCTTGGAAACTTGGGTGCTTGAGAGTGCTATATAAAGGTAATGATAAGAAGCCTGATTACCCTAAATGGTACAGACAACTGATGTTGCTTCCGGTACTAGGCAAAGTCTTTGATAATTTAATCAACATAAACCTAATCATGGCCCTAGAGGCGGAGGGTACATTGAGCGAGAAGCATTATGGCTTTAAGAAAGGCACTGGAACAGATTTCGCTCTCCATGACGCAATGAAGACCATAAGAGGATGCTCTGAAAAGTACGTCATGTGGGTGTTTCTGGATATCTCTGGAGTCTTCGACTATGATTGGTGGTCGGAAGTTATGCATCAGCTTAAGAGGAAGAAGTGCCCTGCTAACATCCATAGGGTCATGCAGGACTTCTTTAACAACAGATGGAGCCTGTACTCTGCTAAATCTACACAGGTTAAGAAACGCCTCACGAAGGGATGCCCACAGGGCTCGGTCCTTGGCCCGATCCTGTGGAACGTCCTATTCGATGGGTTCCTGGAACTGGACTCCCTCCAGGGTGCACTGTATTCGGATATACGGAGGATAGATTGTTCTCAATCTCTAGAAACTCAAGAAGCATGCTATAAAATTAGGCCGCAGTAATAATGGAGAAGATACAAAAATGGGCATTAACAGCTAAACTGAAATTATCTACCGAGAAAACTAAGACTACGATCTTAAAAGGAAAATTCAAGAGACCACCGATGGTGAGCTTTGGAGGGAGTCCGGTTGAAAACGTGCACGAATTCAAGTAACTGGGAGTAATCATGGATGACAGAATGAGCTTCCTCAGACATGTGGAATACGTTTCTAGGAAGGCCACTGTGGTCTTTCAGAAACTAAAAAGAATTGGCAACACCAGCTGGCGCCTGAATTATCAAACACTCAGAGTGATATATCGAGCTGTCTTCGAGGCAATCATCACGTATGGAGCTGTGATGTGGTTCCACAGAGCCGAATTGGCTTGGCATAAGAGAAAGCTCATAAGTGATCAGAGGGCGGCACTGCTGAATGTTGCAAAGGCATATAAAACTGTCCCAAATGACTCGCTCCCTGTCTTGGTTGGTGTGCTACCAATTTACCTATTGGTCAAGTACAGAGGACTCACAGTGGAGAGACCTCGAGTCGCAAGGCTGACTAAGGAATCCAAAGCTGAAATAATGGATGAAATCATGGACCAGTGGCAAGATAGATGGATGAAAACTATGATAATTGGCAAGAGTGGCCTGAGTACCCCATAATGGTGTACTCAGATAAAGGCTTCACAAAAGAAAGTCAGAATACCCCAGATTGGCGAGGAGGGCAGGATTTTAAATGAGAAAATCGGTAGAATACCGAGTAATGGCATTAAGTAAAGTGAATGGCCCGAAGAGAACAAGAGGAGAAAGTGCCGTGCACCGTCTTACTTATCAGAGTACAGATGCAGTGCCGGGGGATGGGGGTGTGCTGGCCTGCGGGCCTTAAAAAACCTGTTCAAGGCACTAAGCGAGCACACTCTTCCAAATGCTAAAATGGCCGAAAAGGTTTTATGGCTGCTCAGACAACACATGTACATTTATAAGAGCTAGAAACATGACTGATTTCCTGAGGGGGATGCATATAATAAAGAGTTATAAGGGGAGGGGGGAAATATTCCGCTATCGTGATTAAAGTAGGCCGCCAATTTTTCAGAACGAAGGTTTCCGAAAACACCCAAATAATTAGCCACTGAGAAAAATTGACAGAGCAATTATTAAATGTATTGGAAGGGGATGGAAGGGAACTGACTAATTGGTCGAACGAAGGTTAGTTATTGATGGAGGGAGTGATGGGGGTGGGGGCAATTAGCCAATGAGAAACAGTGGTAGAAATCGAGCAAACGCCTCTAATTGGTCGAACGAAGGGTTCCGACAACGCCCGAGTCATTAACCAATAATACATATGGCAGATCAATTAAATATAATAGAAGGGGTGGTATCAGCCAATGAGAATCAGGGGTGGGGCAATTGGTCAATTAAATATATTGTAAGATGGGAAGGGACGGGGTCAGTCGTCTGGTAGGCGCTGTTCTGGGGAGAGCACCAGCAATGTAAAACAAGTAGCAAACGAGGAAACCAAGATTATCGGTCGAACGAAGGTGAGAGACAAACTCCAGTAATGTATAAAGAAATGACAAATAAAAAAAAACAATATGGGAGGCGGTGGCTGTCACGTCTATCAATATGGTGTACTGCACCTACCAAGATGGTGGAATGTGTATTGCTGGAGGGAGTGCGGTGAACCTCCGGAAAAACTTAGATATTTTTTAATAAATTTTTTTTATAACATTTTTTTAAAATTTTTGAATAATTTTTTAACAAATATTTTTTAATGTTTTGAAATTTTATCATTTTAAATTTTTTGGATATTTTGAATTTTTTGGGTTTTTGGGTTGTTTAAAATTGTTGGGATAATTTATTGGGGGATTTTTGGGGCCTAGCTCTTACTCTAGATGCTGATGCTCCAGACTCATTATAATCATTCTACTGGGGTTCTCTGTCAACACTCGAGCAACGCGACAGTGGTGATCGCATCGAACTTGTTACTAAACTCCAGGAAATCCATGGTAATATTATAGCCGTGTTCGGCGACTTCTATACATGTACATATTCAATGACGCAGGTTTATCAGTGAACTAGCTGTGCCCGCGGCTTCGTTCGCGTGGACTACAGAATTATTGTTGAGTTTTTTTTTTTTAATAAAGTTGACTTTTACTTAGTGTTAATATTCTATACTCTATAGATATTATAAAACTCAACGTCTTGGTGAATTAAATGGTAAAAACACTTATTAGTATTTCTCTGTTATAGATAGATATATGCTACCGCGTAGTTTTTTTAGGCCTTTTTATTCTCCGCAATCCTTTATTATATGATATTGTTCCATCTTTAACGGTTTAGACAGAGTATTGCAAGAGAGTGCGCTGGCGGCAATCTGTTTTAACAATATAACATTTGTATAATAAATAACAACATATTGAAAGTATCGTTTCTCTGTCTGATTACATTATTTAACATTCATTTAACAAAATAAGAACAAAATAAGATTGTTATATTGTTACTTCCTCATTAAAAATTAAACAAATCAATTAAATTAGGAAAAACGAACGTAGTGATACTTATGCCTGAACTGCAAACCTATCAGATAAAAAACATAAACTGTAACCTACATACCTATTTAGTAAGTACTAACCAACTAAACTTAAATAAAATACAAATTCTAATATATACAGCAATTTGTTTTTATTTAAGTATTTACAAATTAAAGGTTAAAAATAATATGAAACCTATTTTTAAATAACTTATTTCGTAACCTACCTACCTAATTACTTAGTACTAATCAACTAAACAAAAATAAAAAACAAATTCTAATAGATACAACAATGTGTTTTTATATAAGTATTTACAAATTAAACGTTAAAAACAACGTGAAACCTATTTTTAAATACCTACTTTCTAGTATTGAACCACCAAATTAAAAAAAAATTAAAATTATTCAAACAACGTATATAAACTTAAAGAAATTCCGTGTAGGACACGACTGTTGCGAAGGGAGCCGACCAAGCGTCTGGGCCGCGCGGCATGGGGCTTCGTAGACGTGCACAGTTCGGCTGTTCTCGGTAATGCTCGGTTCGGCTCTTGTTCGGTTCTCGTCGGGTGAACGCCCTCGGTCACCGACTCACCGCATCGCATTGCCAGCTCGCGCTATTACTTCGTTTTCGTTCAGCGTTTTTTCTGACTTTCTTTCTTTTTGCTCGGCTTCTAAGGGTCGTATCGTGATAACCTATACCTATAACCTTTGTCAATAAATGAGCTATCAAATGCAAAAAGAATTTTTTTTAAATCCGACTGGTAGTTCCAGAGATAAGCGCGTTCAAACAAACAAATAAACTCTTCCGCTTTATTATATTAGTATAGATATAAACGAGAAGCTATCAAAACTGATTTAGGATATACGTTTTCAGGATAAATGACTTTAAAGGAAACATATTTTTGGACAAATGGTTTTAGGGCAAACGATTTTGAAGAAACATATTTTAGGACACACGACTTTTGGACAAGCGATTTTAAAGTAAATTTATTTTAGGATAAACGATCTTAGGAAAAACGATTTAAGGACAAACTATTTTAGAGCAAACATATTTTAGGACAAACGCTTTTAGGACAAACTTTTTTAGGACAAACAACTTTAGGCCAAACGAAATTGGGAAAAACGATTTATGACAAATAACAATTTTAAACTGGAAATAAATCGATTTTATGACAAACGATTTTAAAGTAAACTTATTTTAGGGCAACCGGCTTTAGGAAAAATGATTTTAGGACACGATTTTAGAGGAAACATAGTTTAGGACAAACGACTTTAGGACAAACTAATTCAGATCAAGGAAACCGCGAAAAATGGCTTTAAGACCAACGATATTAGAACAAACACCACGCCCCCGGTAACTTTGGTTCAACCATAGAGTTTCATGACAATTTCTTTCGTAGTTCATAATGTAAAAGGAATACCAGCCATTTGCTTGTGTCGAGTTTTGTATTAAAATATCAATTTATGAAGTATTTATGCAATAATTTACAGTTTATTTTAGTAGGAAGTTCAATATATATGCAAATATATTTGATTTACATTAAACTAACAAACTATCTTCCTTATTTCTACCCGTTCAGACAATTATTAAATATTCCCTAAACGCGGTGTGCATTCTGTGAAATGCTTCACTAAATCATTTTATCCAAGGAACATACTAATAAAATTGTATTGTCATCAGAAAGCAACACTGGCCCTACATTTTATGACAAGTCCGCATTTTTCTACTGCAGATGCTTATCTTACGTTCAGTCGGTATGCATTGATATTGTCAACACGTAAATGTTGTTAAACATAATTATTAAGTCATTAAACGATTGTTTATGACAGATTATTTTCTGTATTGCTGTATGAAGAAATTATTATACAGCATTCTCCAAAATTATGTCTTTCTAATGAGTATGATGCTTATAATGGGCGAGCATTTAGCTATTCGCACTTTTTACAGAGGGATGTTCGAAATGGCTAGTGATTGCATTATAAAGGTTTAAGACCACATAATTATAAATAAAAACTAGATTAGTTGATCAGTTCAATTAACAAAATTTTAATCAATAGATCTAAAATGTAAAATTTTACTTTTCTCATTCCAAAATTCTAAATCAAGGTAGAGTGCCTGGGTTGACAGATCCGCCAATTACACAACAATCTTAACACTTAAAATCAATTCTACATAAGAAAACCATAATATTAATTAACTAAAGTCCGCAGCTGCCCCACGGCCTCCAGAATTAATCCAGCTCTGTGAAGAAATGGCTAACACCGCAGTGGCCTCTCCGGACCTCGAAATCACATCTCTCATGCTGTCCACTTACCGACTGGATTTACATCTCAATCCTGTACTCAATAATCAATTTAATTTTAAAAGAAGTGCAGTCCCAGGTAGGGCCAAGGCACCGCCTAGCGTAACGAGAACTCCTCGCGAATATGACCTTTGTTTGGCATAAGAGCAACGGCTCACAGGCCAAAAAACAGTATAAAATGTCGCCTGCGCACACGAATGATGATACTAGCTACACCTCAGTTGGTGAACCTGGAGGTGGTCAGCCCCCAATAGACCAGTTTAGCAACAAACGGCCGTCGATCATTCGGCGAGAACTGCGCACTAACCGAAAGAGGACCAATGACCCCATGGCAGTCTGGGCGCTTCTGCGAAATGTCAGTACAACCGAACACAGCAAAGGCCTCTTAATGTGATTTATAAAACAAGAAAAAATGTAAGGAAATTATTAAAACATTGTAAAAAACCAAATAGACCAAACAATGAAAATTGGTACAATTTTGTGAAGATGAATAAAAACGGTTTTGTATAAATTAAATAACAACTATTTGATTAACCATCACAAAAATATACTTACAACAGTATGCATGCAAGCATTTTCACGAAATACAGCTTACTATGTGTAATTGTTGTATGTAAATGCCTAAATAGTTCTTATTTATACTGATTTTAATAATTTCAAAATTTGTTTCTCGCTTTCTAGTCCAACGTAATGTCTTATTATTATAGTATATATTTAATTTTTTTTATTTGAGTTTTTTTTTACTGAATTAAAATTTAAAAAATTATAATTCGCAATTTTTTATTTAGAAATATACGTCCTCGTATTTAAGAAGTTCTTGTTTTGTGGCTTGAAAGCTTTCTCTAGTTGGATGCTCTTGCCAATTTGAATTAAATATAATTCTAAGAAACTAGATAGCGAGGTTTGTTATTACCTGATGTAATTTAAAACAATGTTGCCTGTAGTGTGATTTGGTTCCAACAGGGACATGGGATATGTGCGAGGACTGTGGATTCTTGTCACTAACCCTTGGTGACAGCCAAGTAGTTGGTCAACGTTCACCATTTCCCCCATAAAATTCTCCATTTTCCACTCAAAATCTCCCAACATAGTCTTGTTGTTCAATAGAGCTTACTGCTTAGTACACAAATTAGCAATATAACCTCAAGAATCAATGTAAATGATCACAAATCAAGAAGGTGGATTAAAAAACTCTTGATTAATGATTCAGGCACTGTGGGACAGTCATTATGCATGTTTATATTGGTGACTTCGACCGCCATCTTGGATTTACTTTTCCTTAAGCACAAAATAATAGAAAAAGTCGCAAAAAAATTTAAATGGTAAAAATACGGGGTGAAGATTTAATTACTAACCCTAACTGCCATATTGGATTTCTATGTTCTTGAATTTTGACGCTGGATAAACTTAAAGAGGGAAAAAATTCAATAAATTGCAATAATAAAATCGTAGCACCCGTAAAAAGAGGGTAATTAATTTTATATTATTTACCTCATCGTCCATCATAGAATTATGTAACAGCGACCTTGACTCCAGTTGACCTTAAAACACATAAGTCAAGAAAAATTCCAAATATCTTTTTAAAAAATACTTAAATATATATAAATTAACAAACCTCTAAGAAATTGAATATAAAACTGGCGTTTTATAACATATTTAAAATATATTCATTTAAATATTTAAATCTTTAAAATTTGTGTTTTAAAACGTTGTTAAAAAATATATAATTCTAAAAAGTAGAAATAAAGATAAACATGAAATAAATTTTTAAATACGTATATATATATATATATATATATATGTGTGTGTGTGTGTGTGTGTGTGTGTGTGTGTGTGTATAAGGACCATGATTCTATTCTCATAAAGATGGTAAAACCCCCACTCCCAGTATGACGAACAGAACACAACTTACCCTCACCAATTTGTATTGGCTCTTTTGTCGACATGCCTCTAACCCTACAGCTATATTTTACTGGTTATTTCGTCAGCTCCCCACCAAACTACCCCTCCCTTCCACCCTCATAATTAATTTACCCAAAACAACTTTACCACCACTACCACTACAGTGTGCTAAGGGAGAATATATTTGATGTTGACATCACATTGATCGCTTGCGACTGGCTGTTAGTCACATGATATCTTGAATTCTGCATATAAATAATGCGATCAGATTCGCACAAAATCAGATTTTTTCGTATGATGTTAGGGGCAACATAAAGCACTCGTAATTTCTTTAGCAATATGTCTGGTAAATAAATTTATGTTCGAAACTGTCATTACATTTCGCGGGGTTGCGGTGGCTGAGCGGTTAGCCTGCTTGCCTCTCACCAAGGCGAACTAGGCTCGATCCCCGGCCGGGTCAATCCGGATTTTCCCATTTGGGAATCGTGCCGGACGACGCCGCTGGTCGGCGGTCCTTCTCGGGATCTCCCGCTTTCCCCGCTTCTTCATTCCGGCGCTGCTCCATTCTCACCTCACTTCACACTCATTGGCTCTCAAAACCACGATTTAAGAGCCTCCCAATTCTCTTCACATTACATTTCGCGGGGTATTATTGGCCATGCTAATAACTACGCAATTATTTTCCCACAAAAGTAAAATTTGCTAAAATTTTAAGTATTTTTTCGTAATTGCGAGCTGTTGGACTGTAGAGATCAATTTGAAGTGTTTTTTTATTGGCATGCCTGCAACCGGCATTCTAAATCGTCTTTGACAGTACCATAACTAACTTTAGCTGATTTACCTATGATACCGAAGATGCTATTCACAAAATATTATGGTTAGACAATTGAAACTTTGAAAACCCAATGCCAGCACAAGCGGTATAAGCTCCATATGGCACATAATGGTAAAGGCACATTTCTAAGCAAAATTGGCTACAATGTTCGATCTGTTGCCACAAGAGTAACCAATACATGATTGTAGGATATACTACAGACACTGATATACCGCATTATGCATGAAGTGGTTTTGTAAGAAAAGTTCGCTTAACTCACTGTCAAAACATATTGTTTTACATACAAACCCACGTACCATACCATTTCAAATTTAAGTAAAGTGAATAGATATACAATGGGCCTTCCAGGACAAGCATCATGCATCAGGATTCAAGATTTGTGCACCATGACGTCACAGGCAGAGATTGCGGGCGGCTTCCAGCAGCCTGGGACGGCCTTGTTGTTGACAAAATGGCCTGTTTCGTCAGAAAAATCACTTCCGAAATTCATTTTATTACCCAATAATCACTTTTGTGACCAAAATATTAAAAAAAAAAAATTAAAATTGCGGAAAGCGAATGCAAAGCTCTTCGATGCGAAGGCTTAAAGTCCTCAGAAGAGCAAGCTAATTCGATGCTCTTGGTGTACTGAGCCACTTAATCCTCCGAGAAGTATAAGATAATTCAAGCCTCCGAGACAAGTCTGGCGATCGGGGCGGATCAGGAGACATGACCCCCTCCCCCGAAAGAGGCGACAGAAATCGCGATGGACCAGAGACTGTGCGGTACATCGCAAGAAGCTGGTGCTAAATAACATTCGTTATTAGTTTAGCCTTGCACATGACTCACTACTAAGATAGTACAGTGTGTACTTTTTTTAAACCCGAGACCAAAAATTACATAAATACAAAAAATATGTGGAAATGTGCTGCTTTTGTATTTACTGTGTACTAAATAAATAGTGTATGAAAATTTGTATTTGTGTGTTTTATTTATTTATCTTTACTTTTTACTAATAATAATTTTTTTAAATTAAAATGTTATTATTAAAATAGGAGTGACACTCCATGTTTGGATGGTGTATCGTCGCCAAAAGGTTTGGAAACGGTCAAAATAGAAGCTCTCGGGTGGTAGATGGTGAAAAATGAAAAAATAAACAGCATACAATTAAGGTCCAATCCTGAGAAAAAAAATTTTGTTAAAGGCGCAATTTAGTGGCTAATGGGCAGACATAATTATCTGGTATGCATAGAGGAATAATTTGATTAGTAAGGACAATGACTCATTTGGGTGAGTAGGGGTGTGAGGTTGTTGGTTAATGTGGCTTTGTGAGCAGGGGAACAGGGTCAAATATTATATGTTCCTCGATTTTTAAAATTTTTCAGATTTTTTTCGATTTATATGGTGTTTAGGGTGTTTTGTTTAGGGTGGTGGGGTGAGCAGTGGTTAATTTGGTATAACATTATATGTTCCTCGATTTTTAGAATTGTTTCCATTCTTTCGTCTTTTTATAATTGCTATGTTGGTGCAGAGGAGGGGTTGAGATGAGGGCAAAGTGATGTTTGCGGGGGGATGGGGTGGAGGAAGGGGTCGAGGAAATGGTAGGTGCAGGATGGTAGTTTGGGGAGGCAGGCATGTCCTCTGATAAATAATAACCTATATATATATATAACTTATTTAAAATGTACTTTTTTTGTCATATGTTATATAATTCTGGAAAAGGGCATTGTTTACAATCATAATGTTTGATCCATAATTTGACATAAAACTTTCGTTACACAAATAATTCACACCAACTATCAACAAACCATTTTGATGCATAAAATATTATCTTGAAATACACTATGCCATTTTCTTATTTAGTAGCATCATTATCAGAGAGGTGCAAAATAGAGATTACTTTGCCCCCCTTGTCGAGGTAGCAAATTTTCCTCGTCATGCTATGCTGGGCCAACATTGTATTAATGTGTGTGTTACAGTCTAACATATAGCAAACATTTCAAACCAAATGCTAATCGTTGGGGCAGTGTATGGTAGTACTGAGGACATAGTTTTTATTTATAAACTTAAGTGGTAATTCAATGTTTATGTGTGTAAATGCATAAATATGAGAGTAATGGCATACATTACAATTATCTGCGATCCCTTCTAGCACAAAGCCCTCATTGGTTTGCTAAAAATGCTGCCATACTTTGACATTGAAAATGTAAAGCAGAAGTCCTTCGATGAGCATAAGTTGGTCTCCTTACTAGAGCAGTACCATAAATGTTTCGCCAAAAAGCTGGATCGTTCACGATATGTTTAGTGAAATGATTCCAGAGGGTGAGTTCGTAGAATAGAATAATTCCTAGCAAAGAGATTTGCGAAATATTTCACAAATGGCAGATATGCCGCTGGGCATAGAAATTGTCGGCGAATGCACCGTCAGTTCAAACCCTGTCAGATGGCACAACATCTTCGGTCGTAGGGATGCTCATAAGCATGCAGTGTCGAGAGTATATTATCCAACATCCAGTCCATTGGCTATAGGCTTCGCGGAGCAATATCTTGCCAAACAGAATCACTTACGTGCCATATGAGAGAAGCCTAACTATGGAGACCTCTAATGTTCAGCGGTGTTATCTTAAACAGAGAATAAGGTAAGACCATCTGAATATTTTGTAAATTATAAACTTTCTGATCTTCTTAATTTTTTAAATTACTTTTATGTAGCTATGGCTACGGCAGGATTCGTACCCTTCATCATCAAAGGTAAATCAACTTGCTAGAACAATATCAGCTGTGCTGTAATGCATGTTATTACTGTAAAACGACACCCCTTGGTTCTTGGGAGTGACTTTAAATTTAATATTTAAAAGCTGTATTTATATTTGTAATGATTTAAAATTAATATTGTTGTTATCTTGTTGCTCTCTGATAACTTAACCACAAAACCGAATGGAGAACATTGTTTTCTACCAGTTAAGACAGTAAATAGGATTACCTGAAATTTCTGCTTAAGGAACCCCTCGGGCTAATGTCAATCCATCGTACAATACTTGTGCGAAGGTGTCGGGATGTATGTAACTTTTATCGCTGTACACATATAATATGTAGAAGGAGTGTAAATTCATTATCTTTGTGTTACTAAGATGATGAGCGATTCATACGTGCAAATGTAATGCTTCTTTTACCTTATGACACCAGAGAATACAATATTTTACGATGTAAATATGAAAATCCATACTTGACGAAAGTGTCATAGGCAGCAGTAAAATATTTCTATTTTAGGATATTAGGTGTAAACATCGATTAGGAAGTGCTCACTATCCTTCTACTAAAGATTATTCGTGCGTACGAATGCCTGAGTTTAAATGTGAAAAAAATGTATTCAAGACCAGCACATTTATTGTCATATTGCAGATGGTGCCGATACTTTTGCTAAGTTCATGCCTTCTATTATAATGACCAGCGACATGAGAAGAGTGAATGTTTGAAGAAGCCCTTTTGTATTATTAATCTCCGCGATAACTGTCCTAAGGAATCCACTCGAAGTGATAACATGACTAGACACCTACCAAGAAACAGTATGTGTTGATGTTGCTACCTTCATTTAATATGCTGCATACTATATTCAGAGAAGACGATGGGATCACTGGCTACACAAGTGACAAAGAGTATGGTGCATATTTCACTTCGTGTGAAATATGCACCGGTTAGTATTTTTAATTGGTTTTGTAAGTCTTGTTGGTCTTGCTAGTTGGTTGTTGTGATCGGAATTGTTAGTATGTTTGGATGTTATGGACGTTTTGTATGGTCAGCTATCATGGACAGTCTGTATGGTTGGTTGGTATTGTGGGTATTCTTGTCGATATTGAAGGTTGGTATGGTCAGTATTGTTGGTTGGTAACCTATCTGTAGGTTTATATGGTTTTGTGATTGCCATTACTGTAATATTGGCCAAGATGACAATGATTAGGATAAAACACATTGAAACCAATTCAATGAAGTGAGTTGTTAATGGTATGCTAGCTTTTCTTTTATGTAACAGAAAATGTATAGATAGTTTGTCTTTCTAAATATACTTAAAAAGCTCTTCTCACATAATGTTGTATATCATTGTCCGAAGTGTTGGTTGTTGCCTGTATTGGTAGTGATTTGATAATTGTGAACAACAATGCTTAAAAAAGTTCCTAGACCAATGTTTACAATATGTAGCTTATTCAGATTGCGGTGGCTTCGCGCAATTATATTTAAAGAGCCCTAACAGAATAAATGGCAAATGGNCGCATAATGTTGTATATCATTGTCCGAAGTGTTGGTTGTTGCCTGTATTGGTAGTGATTTGATAATTGTGAACAACAATGCTTAAAAAAGTTCCTAGACCAATGTTTACTATATGTAGCTTATTCAGATTGCGGTGGCTTCGCGCAATTATATTTAAAGAGCCCTAACAGAATAAATGGCAAATGGCATCAATGAAGACGATGACGGCATGACGGTGCAGGCACACCTTTACACGAGTGCTTAATATTAATCACTCCAATTTAACAGCTCGCTGGTACAATTATTTACATAAAAATTTAGCAGATTTTTTTTTATTTGGGGGAAACTATGTATGTGCAATTACGAGCACGACCAATAACAAGAAGTTACTGATATGTATCTGCACCAATGTTGTGAAATGAGCCTTCATTTCACAACATTGGTGCAGATACATTTTTATGAAGTTCTCAAAAGATTAGATGGTAGTTAGGCATGGATGTGTCATTGACAGCAATATTATTAGAGATGGAACTAGAAACATATGCAAAAGTAGTGAGACAATGACAAATACGCACGTGCCTTACACGGAATTAGAACCCAGCAAACCTCGTAACATAAACTAGTGTGAAAGCAAATGCATCACAGAGACCTGATTAAGAGTATTAATTTTGGATGTTATCAGTATAATATTTTGGTAGATAGGGTTTACTTACCTGAAATATTTACACTGCCATCTGTTTTAAAATAAGGGTCTGGGCCTCTTTAAACATGTGACTTTACATTGCCTAACATAACTCTACTTGTGTGGAGAATTTGGCGGAAATTTGTAGGTTGGTTACCATGATATTCCATAGAAATTTTATTTCCTTATTTGGTCATATCTTACAAAATTGGTGGAAAATTAGGATCTGTATACAAAGCTTCTATGATATAATGTCAGCATACAAAGTTTGGCTATTTTTGTTGAATAATTTAATAGGTATGACAAAATTAACCAAATATTTAAATAGTATAAAACAAAGTCACTTATCCGCATCTGTCTGTGTATTCGCTTAGTACTTCTAAACTGCTTGATGGATTTTGATGCAGTTGTCATCATAATTTAGAATATTTCTTGAGGAAGGTTTTGGTATATATTAAAGTTATATTTAATGTAAGCATAGTAGATAAATGTTGAACCGTTTGTAATCAAGTCGTAAAAAACAGCTTTTAGGGCGCTTACATGGCTTTCGCTGACTAAATCATAAGAGAAACATCAAATTAATGTACTACGGAATTGTAGCTCTGAATAAGTTCTACAGAAAAGTCCGCAATAGTATATGTTTATCTTTTAAGGATGACCTACAGCAGCCAATTTTATCTTTCAAAGTTTGATCGAAAATAAGGGTTCACTTGCAAAGCGGTTTTGACCGACATAGTATTAATCCTTATCAAATTTAATATGATAGTTACCTTAAGCATATAATTTAAATGATCTTAGAAGATATCACAGGTTTAAAAATTACTCTCACCAAACAACTACAGCGGTGGAACGAGCGCCTCGCAGGGCGGCTATATAAAGTGCGCCTCGCCCTGTAGCATTCAATGATTCGTAGTAAACGTACGTGCATCGGAGCTCTCCAGAGATAAAGAAAAATTTGTCAACGAACTTTATATTTCAATCATGTCATGAAGAAGTCGGAGTTTGAGCAATATAGGTCATAGTACAAGGGATGCAAAAAATAATGCGTTTGGTATATAATAATGACAACGAAGAAAAAAGGGAAAGCCGACTATGAAATAACAGAGAAATTACTTCTTTGAAAAGAGATAGAGAATCGTCTATTAAACGTGAGGTTCGCCTTAGTCTGTGCGGTGATAGACATTGATACCAGAGAGCTAGAGATTTGCCTGTTCAAAGAAACAATCGATTAATCACTGATCGAAATAGGCAACTTACCCGCAGACAGGTGACTCGAGTAGAATCTACGAGGACTTCTAATTTGTGGTCAGATAAAGCGAATTCTGCCATAAATTAAGATTCTTCTATTGATTACAAAAATTACACTGCGGTTTCAGTAGGTACAATGTATGTTGTCTGTGAACATTGCTCTGCTCTGAAATGGAAAGATGAATAAAAATGTATGCGCTGCTTACAGGGAAAAGTAAAATTAGAGGAAATTCTTCCTCCACCCAAACCATTACACTCTCTTCTTACGGGTGATCATCGTAAGACTAAACATTTTATGCGCAATATACAACAACGCGTTTCAAATGACGTCATATAAGAATACGCAGGCTGTTGAGCGGGGTTTTATGTCTACGTTCAAAATTCAGGGGCAAGTCTATCATTTAGCAGGCAGCTTACTTCCATATCGTGTTGATCATAAATTTCTTGAAATCTACTTTTTCTCCGATCCAGAAACACAAACATCAACACGCTGTATCAGTGTCACACAACCAGTGAATAGTCGCTTGGTAAGATCTTTACAAGATATGTTACATTCACAGAACAACTACATACAGTATTTTAAAACTGCTATTGAGAGCGTTCCACCAGGCACACTCGACCTCAACGTCCTTATCCAAGTAAATAAAGTGCCCGCTGGTGAATATCGTGGCCGATATAACGCCCCATCCACGAGTGAAGTAGCAGTTGTGCACAGCCATGACGACAACCTACAAAAAATATCAGAGTTGCACAGATTTTATGACAGCTTACCGTATCAATTGATGCTATGGGTGGAGACAGATATGCCATTAATGTTTTCCATGTTGATCCGGTTAGTGGAGCTCCACTACCTAAAACTGTTTCATGCATGAACTACAATTGCTACCGTATAATGACAAGACTTGATAATTTCCCAGTATCACTGTCTTTTTCGCTGACTGTCAATAAAGCGCAATGTAAAAATTTAATGTTGCAGGAATAGATTTAAGCGTTGAGTGCTTTTAACATGGACAGATATATGTAGCCCTTGTGCGAGTGACTTCTAAAGAAAATCTGTTTGTGTTGTCTCATGGCAAAAAAGCTGTCAACATTGTCTACAAATAAATTCTCTAGGTATGGACAGTACGTGTTAGTATACCATTTAAAAAAAGACCGGACATTTACGAGAACTTCGTATTTATACTAAGTTTAAACCTAAATAACGCCACATTAGTAAATCGCACCCATGCGAAGCCGGGCGGGTCGCTAGTTAATTATATGTCCTTCATTTTGAAAATAAGTGATTGACATCAAAATAAATCATGTATCTTAACATGACTTTCTGCAGGACTATTGATGTGCGAAATTTTGTGGAAATTAGTTGAATAATTAGAGAAGTGTAGAAAAATTTTCAATTTTCTCACCTGGCACTATTCTACAAAAAAATACGGCAAAAATGATCTCCGTACGCATAATTAATGCTTCTAACGACCAATGTAAGCATACATAATTGGAATGAATTTAGTTTAATTGTTAAATAGGTATAAAATGTTAAACCAAAATATTATTAATTAAATTTGTACCCTATGGTACCACTACTAGAATGTAAAATTTGGTGGGAATCGGTTCATTCGTTCTCGAGATGTGACATAAAACGTATATATTTTTCATGTGAAAATCTTTATAAATAGAGCACAAAAATATGTTGTATTAACACATTCGATTATTACTATAGATTTTGCCAGTATACAAAGTAAAGTTATAATTGATTGCATAGTTATAGCATATTAAACTAAAACGTATTTACAGACCCCATTCTGAATATAAGTATCTCCCCACTTAAAGCACATAAGTTAATATAGCCTATAAATGCACCACTTTTTAGCTAAATTGGGAAGAAATCGGTTTATTGTTTCCTAAGACATGACATTAAAAGTTTATTTTTTCATTAGGGCTATCTTACAAAATGGGGTGGCGAAATGAGGCTTCGTATATACACATTTGAAAGTTTTTATTTATACAGATAGCATACAATGTTAATATTAATAACATGGTTTCGATGATAAGGATAATAAGCTATAAAGTTTATATGTATGGCACTCATTTTTTAAAATATGTGTCAGATGGACTTAAAACATAACAGTTTACATCACTTGCCGCACTTGTAATTGGTCAATGCTTTCACAAGATGTGTCATGAAATACATACTTAATCCTGCGGCACTATCTTACAAAATTTTGGGCAAAAGTGGCTCTGTATCGACACATTTGATAGTTTATATAAATATACGAATACAAATCTAGGGTAAAATTCATTACATTGTTTTGACGATATAGCATACTAAACTAAAATGGCTATATGGTGACCATTCAAAAAATTTGTTTTTAACTCACTTAAAACATACCAATTTACATCACATACCTCAGTTTTAAATAGTCTGCAAGTTTTTTATTAATCCGTTAATTTGGGTCCCGAGTTATGACAAAAGACTTATTTTTTTTCCATGAGATGCTATCTTTCAAAACGGAAAACGAAAGTGGCTATTTTTGGCATATATGATGATGGAAGCAGGTTATTTCAGCATTCAAAATATTGTTTAGATGTTCGAACGGTGAGGTAGATATACCAAAGATACCTAAAATATTAGCATAACCAAAATTTTGAAAAAGAAATGTCTAGTCAATTTAAATTCATTATGTTTACATGGTTTACCATAGGATTACTCACTTGCAAATTTGGCGAGAATCAGTTTATTAGTTTCCAAGATATAACATAAAATCTATATTTTCCATGTAGTGCTTTCTTCCAAAATCAGGGACCAACAACGATATCCATATTTAAATTCAATGCCTACATGATTCAATATCAGCATACAAAGTTCGGCTTAGATCCGTTCAATGATTCCCAAAATAAACTTTATATTTAAATTTTAACATTGCCACCGTCTTGAAAGTAAGCACCAGACATGGTCAAAAACTATACAATTCAGATGTACTTGCCGAGAAATCTATGTGTACTGAGTTTGGAGAAATTCGGTTAATGTGAGTAAACGTTTTTAGGGGGTCACACAACAGACACACACATACACACAGAGACATAGAGAGGAAAATGATCTCACGAGCCGTTCTTTCCATCGTAAAGTAGTCTATAACTAGCTTACTCTAATGGAAGTGTCGAACATAAAATAACCTACCAGACTGAATGCTAACTAAATACCATGGAAGAGAGAGATATATGTTGCCTCTTGCTGCAGACAGAGAACTCTAAGATGGTGTTACATTAGTCGCTTTATTCATCTGAAGAAATCGATATGTCACATGACCAAATAACCAATCATAAACAAGAAATAAAAAATCAACATTAAATATTTTATCCACACTAGTGGTACCATTCGAACTATTGTGGGTAAATGGTGTTTAGCATGGTGGGAAGAGAGTAGCTGGGTTGGGGGTGGGGGTCTATTAAAAAGCCAATTTAATATGGTGGAGGGGTATTCTTGCCAAATAAACTGCCAATACCTATTATTAAATCAGTTTTCTGCTGGTTGCCATAATGGGAATGAGTGTGGTTCACCATTTTTACGAGATTCTATCTATGAACCTCCTGTATATGTAGTCAATAAAGGGTGACTTAAATTTTTTTCCAAATTTTTCTCGGATTTTATAAATTTTTTTACATTTTTAAAAAAACTTCCATTTTTTAAGTTTTACAAATATTACTACAAATGACTATATTTAAATACGTATTTAATTTTTCCCGAAAACTCTACGATTTTTAATGTTAAAAGTAATTATATTATTTTTTTGGGGCCAAGTTTACCCTGGGTTTAAGTCAGGGTCACAGAAATTGAAGTTGCAATCGGAGTCAATAATGTAATTTCTTCACATATGTTTAAGGATTTTGACAATTTTTTCCTGTTTTCCTGATTTTCAGAGTTCAAGATCACGAGGCGTCAAGATCAATGTCCCGAAAATGCAATAAAGCAGTTGGGAAAATAATTATTCTTTTTTCCACAATTTTTAATATTCTTTTTACGATTTTTTAGATTTTTCTGAATTGTTTAAGGTTAAGGCCACAGGTTGTCATGATCACGGAAATCCAAGATAGTGTTCATGTCAATAATGTAAACCAACATGGCCGCTGCCATACAGGGTTTGACTCACTCATCAAAGAGTCTTCATTGTACCTTCCTCATTAGTTGGTTTTTACAGTGTGTCTTGTGTACACATTGCTAATTTGTGAACTAAACAGTTGGCTCCTCCACTGAACAAAATTGGCGCTTTGGGAGATATCGTTGAGCACTATTCGGTGTTTAGTAATGTAAAATTTTTCAAAAATCGTTGGCGATTTTTATTAGAAAACTAAATCCCTTAGAGCAAAAAATGTTTCACTTATGCACCAGAAATGATAAAGTGTTTTATTTAGCTAACATAAAAAAAAAAATATTTTTTTGTGTCGTAAATTTTTTTTTCGCGATTTTACATTTCTCATGTATCTATGATTGAGATGTATTTTTATGATATATTATTTTAATTTTTCCATGAGGTTTTATGATGTGAGGAGTGAAGGTGAGATACTGGAATGTATGCTGTCATTTCGCGGAAACTCTACTTTTTGTGCACTGTGAAATTACTTCGTGTCCTTTGAAGTGCAGTAAGTTTTAATTTTTATTGTTAAGGTATTCATATTTTTACTTTTATGTATGTATATGAAAATAAGTAGCTTAGTCAAGTTGTATTTTGTCTTATCATTGCCCTCGTGTTGATGGTTTGAGTTAACCCAAATGGTTACGAAATAACAGATACGTAGTAATGTCAAATAATACCTATTCAACTTATTTCCGTTTACGAAACTGAGCCAATCAGCTTTGCATGTAGGAAAACGATTTGGCAGTATATGCTTTAAGAAAAATTTACAGACTTGTACAGTGTCTTTAAAACATAGCTGGATTGTCACACGCAAAATTTGAAAATGATTTCATTTTTGTTTAAAGGGAATGAATGTGCAAAAGAACTCTATAATATAAGCTTAAATAGCTTACGGTGGAATTAGTTAATTTTTGATTATCTTGATTAAAATAGTGTGTGGCTTCGTACAGAATATATATTTCATCTTGGGGATATCTCATAAAATGCTGAACAATGTACGTTATCAGTTCTATGAGAAAAATACAGTATAATATAACTTACTTGTGTGTTTCTGTGAAGAATTATCTTACAAAATGTATTGTAACAAGCTACATAATGCATTTAAATTGCACTTAAAATTTAAAATGAATATCAAAAATAATATATTTAAAAATGTATTTTAAATTGTAGTCAAAACAACGTATAGCCCAGACGTACATAAAATGTATTTATTCGCAAGATATGATAACATATATACATAATTCCAATATAATGTAACAAAATTGCAACACATAATAATAATAAACAAGAAGTTACTGATCACTAATGAGTCTACTTTCCTTTGTAAGCGCAAAAAAATTTCGGTGAAGTTCTTAAAAGCTTAGATGGTAGTAAGGCGTTAACATAACATTGACAGCAATGTCAATAGAGAAGAAACCAGAAACATGTGAAACAGTACCAAGACAATTAATATACACGAGTGATATACCCGGGATTCGAATTTACACAAACTCTTAAAATTCAGCTAGCTTGCAAACAACTTCATCGAGAATGTAGGATTCGGAGCTTCATCTTCGGGTGTAATCAGACTAATGTATTGAGTAATATGGTTAACTAACCTGAAATTTTTACATGGCCATTATTTTGAAAATAATGCCTAAGCCACTAAAAACATAAATTTAAATGGCCTACCATAACACTTCTTACGGGAACATTTTGGTGGATTGGTGGAAATCGATTGATTGGTACCAGAAATAAGGCATAAAATCCTTATTTTCTTAATCGGTGCTATCCTAGAAATTTGCCTAAAAAATATTATTTATAGTATGCGTCTGAGAGATACTTTCAGAATAAAAAGTTTCGTTGAATTTTGTTAAATTGTTAAATAAATTTGCCGAATATATCAAAATATTTATATGGCCGCCATTTTTTAAATCAGTGTCTGACCAATTTAAAACGTGTAAATTTACATGGCCTTCTTTACGTGTGCATAAATGTGTGAAAATAAGTAGAATTATTCCAAAAATGTGACAGAATCTTCATTTTACTCTCTTGACACAAAAAATCCGGCAAAATCAGATCTCTGTACGCATAAATTATGCTTATAATTAATACTCTTTGCATTCAAAATTTAGCTGAATTTTTTAAAAATGTTACATAAATATAACAAATAAATATAAATTATTTATATAAACCACATTAAATATACTTGCCTAACATAACACATGTTAATTTACATATCCTACACAAGAAATACTTGCCTAAAATTTTAGTATGAATCAGTTGATTGTTTCTTGAGATATTGCATAAAACTTACATTGTACATGTGACTATCTTTATAAATGGAGGACAAGCGTTTATATATAAGCACGTTTTATGATTGTCATAGATAGAGGAGAGGAGGGTATTATGGAATAGTCGGGAAATAAGGAATACCGAGGTTTCGGCTCTGTTTGGTGCTGCTATCACGTGGGAACACCATGAACTACTCAAGAAAGACTACCATGATGCAGTGCAGTGAGAGTTGACCGCTTGTTGTTGTCGTACCACTCGCTACAGAACAAAGTGTGTTTTGTGATTGTCATGAGCTTTGCAGGTAAGTTTTCAAACATTTTAAACTACTAGGACACATATGACTTGAACATTGACGTTAAGCATAATGTACACTAAAATAATTGTAGTTTATTATACTGTAATCGTTTTTTAGCTGACAATGTTTTGTCCATCAGTTGAAAGATTAATTTTCCACGATGGCTTGTCGGGTATTATAGAATACTAGGTATGTCATAATACCCGACGTAAAAGTATAGTATTCCATATAACCCGACAAAATATACGGAATAAAAATAAAGTTAAAAAATTAGTTTTAACTATCATGTTAATAGCTAAACAATAATAATAAATTATATAAATAGTAATATAGCCTAATTTAAAACCAAAATACATTGTTTTAAAAGCTAAATCCATTGGAATGGAAACAAAACATATTTTTTCTGTTATTTGATAATTAGTCTATAGGCTACACCTACAAATAATTTGTTTTCAGATGTGTTTTGTTTATTTAAACATACTCCCGCCACCCCTAGTAACAAGAGTTTTAAATAGTCTGGGTTTTTTTTCAGATATGTCTAGAAAGTAGTAAGATGAGGGAAAGAAGCGAAAGCTTCGGTGTCAGACGCAGATGTCTAAGGCTATAGAAGCTGTTCGTGAGAAGAAGATGGGGTACCTTAAGGCGTCCAAGGAATTCGATGTTCCCAGAGTGTCTTTCTTCCGCCTATGGAACAGTACGGAGAAAAATGCAAAGGTAGCAGCCTCAAATACTCTTGGCCGTAACCCAGTTTTTCCTAAAGAACTAGAAGACGAGTTACAAAAATATTTAGTTGAGATGGAGGCCATGTTCTATGGGCTCACAAAAAGGGATGTCTGCAGTCTTGCCTATCAACTTGCGGTGCGCAATAACATACCCCATCCAATTAAGGACGAAACTGCTGGCAAAGACTGGTTCTAAGCTTTTATGAAAAGAAACCCGAAACTTTCAGTCCGTAAACACATGGGTATATCTGTTGTCAGAGCCAGGGGATTTAATAAAGAAGAAGTAGACAAGTATTTTGACCTGAACGATGTTGTTTTAAAAAAACACAACTATTCTCCTTACAGGATATTTAATGTAGACGAAAATGGTTTTCTGTGGTTCAAAGTAAAGTTCCTCATGTAGTAGGCCTAAAAGGAAAGATACAAATTGGGTACCTTACTTTAGCTGAAAGAGGTACTCTCGTTACCATAATTCCCTGTATGTGTGCAGGAGATGACTTTGTCCCACCTATTGTGATATTTCCGAGAAATAACATGAATTAACAACTTCTTAGAGGTGCTCCACCAGGGACCATCGAATCGTGCCACCTGTCTGGTTGGATACAAACATTTTTACTAAGTGGTTTAAACATTTCATTGCTGTAACAAAACCCTCAGCTGATTCAACTGTCCTGCTTTTCCTTGACGGGCACACAACCCACAAGCGTAACATTGACGTAATTAATTTAGCAAGGGAAAGTCATGTTACGATTTTATTTCTACCCCACCCCTCCTCCACTGTTCGTATCAAATCCAATCCTTGGATAAAACCTTTATCGGTCCATTAAGGTCTCACTGTAGTGAGGAAGTGAGNATTTTTTAAGACATAGCTCAAGGCCCTTGAGTATTTTTGATATGGTGGACCTTTTTAACAGGGCCTACCTATTTTGTCCTACCCATAGATATATCTCCACCACCTCCAAAAAACCAGAAGTCAAATTGAGGCAGGAAAGCTGGATCTTCTTCTATAATAACCTACTCCCCACATAAAAAAAGTTAGAGGAACAACTGAAAGAAAAGGACAAAAAGAAGGAACCAAAAGCTTCAAAAAAACTAAATAAACCGAACATTCAAATACCCCCTGTTAAGAAATTAAACTTAGACCGGCCTTCTAGACCTAAACCTACTAGAGATGACTTTAGTGTTAGGAGCGATGAATCGTTCCATTCTGATGTATATCTGTAATGAACTTAATGCCATCAACTAAAGAACCGGAAAACAAAAACGCTAAATGTATCTTCTATAACGGAAAATTCTCCGAAGATCAACTAGGGGAAATTTGGAAATAATGCTTCGGCTGTTCTCTTTGGGCTCACCTTGACTGTACCGGAGGAAAAAAAGAAGATTATATCTGTGACTTTTGTAAGTAGACTCGAAGCAGAAATGACTTGCACATAATCTTAGAAGTATGGTTTTTATAGTTAAAATTACCATATTTTATGAAGTCTAATTACTTTTTCAATGGATTAGACAACCTATTCCATATAACCCGACTATTTCATATTAACCTCTATTCGTAACTTTTTTAAATAATTTTTTTATAACAAAAAAATTAATTGTATTTTTTTACAAGTGACGCTTCGTTACAATTAGTTATAGTATGTACTCATGAATATTTGGTATTTGTATTCAAAAACCAGTTAAGTTATTTTTATAAATGTAAATATTATCCAAAAATACCCTCCTCTCCTTTACAATATACAAAGTTATAATTTAAAGCTGTTACATAATTTCGTAGATAACACACTAAGCTTAAATTTTTGTATAGGCGCCAATCAGAAATTAAGAGACTTACACACCTAAAACATACAAATTTTTATGTACAACTACAGTATAACTTCTTTTCCAAATTTGAAAGAAATCGGTTGATTGTTTCCCAAGGTGCGGCATAAAAACTGTATTATATCATGGAAGGCTATCTTCCAAAATGACAAAGAAATAAGGCTTCGCATAGAAAATTTTGATGTGCATAACTGATGTCAGCAAAAAATGTAAATTGGAAAATTTTAGTGAATTTTCGTAGGTAAAAAATATTCAGCTAAAATGTTAAAATGTTTATACGACCACCGTTTTGAAAATATGTGTGTCTGACACTCCAAAGTTTATCAGTTTAGATGACCTATCATAGTACTGCTTGTTTGCCAAATTTGGTACTAGTAGGTTGTTTTTTTCAGAGATATCATGTAATTTAATTTTTCCATGTGATACAATTTCACAAAATGGCGAAAAAAAGTGATTTTGCTTGGACACATTATATTGTTGTAATATATAAAGCCGGCATAGAGAGTTTCATTGGAATATATTATGTCGCGTGCCGGTTTAGGGATTATAGCACGCCATTGGCTCACATCCATCACCCCCTCACACCCCCACCCCC
>NQII01000959.1:788895-850761 GCA_002778355.1 Clitarchus hookeri | reverse complement strand
CCGGACACCTCTCGCCCACCGCGATATCTGCGGAGTACAGGGAATTCACGAGATATCAACCAAATAATCGGGCGTATTTCACCTTACTCAGAAAATATGCACCACGACTTCAGAAATCAGGACACATGTGTTGGAAGGCTTTGTTCGGAGCTCTTCCACCTCACCCCCTCACACCTCCTTCTCACCCCTACAAGGCGCCACGTACCGACAATTAAGACTGGGGGGCTTGCAAGCATAAAAACCCCGTTTAGAGAGTAGAGGGGGGAAAAGTTGATCATCACTGAGCCAAGGGAAGAGTTGCGGGAAGAAATCGAGAGAAGACGTGAGTACGAGTCCGAACAGGAGCCCCNCACACTCACCGCTGAGTTAAGTATAGAATTCGTCGTCCAAAGAAGCCCCACTCAACCACGAATTCGCCCCGTGAATACGAGTAAACAAATTATGACAGTACCGCACCTCGAAAGTTTTGATGTTGTGTATTTGTGAATATATACGAGACAATATATTCGTACTTCAAAACACAACAGCGATAGTCTACCTCATTATAAAACCCGCAACCTCCAAGCACTTTTTAGTCGGTGCCTGGAGGACATTAACTCTTACCAGATAGGCCACCATGTCCTCGACAGTGGCGGTACCTGCGTCAATTACATGGTTTCGAATATTTAACATATAAAACTTAAATAGATAAATGGCCGTCATTTTGAAAATAAGTGACAGATATACCTAAAATATGACAGTTAACATTACCCATCGCAGTAATACTTGTCTGCTATATTCGGCAAGAATCGGCCATTTGCTTCTCGAGACAAAAGAATAAAAATATTTATATGTGCGGCATTATCTTACAAAATTGTGGACAAAAGTGGCTTTAGGTAGACATATACTATGTTTATTATATGTACTAACAAATTACAATGTTAAGTTGGAATTGTTTAAATGGTTTCGGAGATAAAGCATATTATGTTAAAACAGCTAGATGAACGACATTTTAAAAATAATGTTCTTTCATACTTGAAACATATTTTCAAATATCACCTGCCGCAGTACTAATTGTTTGCTAAATTTGGTAGGAATATGTCAATTGTTTCCTGAGATATTACTCAAAAACTTTATTAATTCAAGTTGCACTTTCTTACAAAATTGCCTACAGAGGTGGTTGTTGTTTCGCTTATATGATGATTGTAATAGATACTGTTACCGGGCAAAATGTGGTTGAAAATGGTTAAACGGTATGGTAGTTATACCAAATAAACATAAAATATTTGTACCACCACCATTTCTAAATAAGTGCCTAATTATGTTCAATTATTTATATTTACTTGGTATATAATAGTATGATTTATGTGCTATATTTGGTGGAAATTGGTAGAGTAGTTTTCGAGATATAATGTATAAGCCTTTTTTGTTAATTTGGTGCTATCTTTCGAAATGGTGGACCAACAACAATATTCATCTCTGAACTCAATGCTCACTCATTGCGCTGTCAACATACAAAAATTGGTTTAAATAGTTTGTATGGTTTCCGAAATATTACATATCACCCTAAAATTTAAAATGGCCGCCATTTTGAAAGTAAGTGCATGGCATGGTCGAAAGAAATACAAGTCAGGTATCCTTACTTAGAAGTAGGCATATATGTACCGAGTTTAATGAAATTCGGTTCATGCATTCAAAAATTTAAAGGGGGACACACACATGCACAAACTCACATACAGTCATACATAAACAGACACACAGACAGTAACGTGATTTTATTTCCTTCGGAAAGTAGGCTAATAAGTAACCATGAAACCTGAACTAATCCATTGCCTTATACTCACTTAATATCTACAGTGTTTAAGTGTATGAAATATTTTTCGCCATATTTATAATGGCATTGATTTGCATACGAATTCTGGTTTTTAATTTGAGTCAAGTTGTGAAGCTTTTATTTTTCGTCGAGTGAATTCCTCCGGTATTTTATCTGAGGGGTTAAATTTTTCTCATTATTACTATAAAAAATGTAATATTCCCATAAATAGATATGTGGGAACGAACATCTCGTCAACAGCGAGATCACTGTATTCAGTTCACGACTGCAAGAGACTTTCTTGAAGCCCTCCTAAAGATCTACTTTCAAGCCTATTTCGTATCCTTCCACCAAAGGTAAACAAACATTATCATGTGACTGTCATGTCTCAGTTTCATGGGAATGTTTAAATGCAATGTTTACATTCCACTGTCTGTACATGTGTTCGTTTATGCACGCACCCATTATAAAAGTGATATATAAATTATTAACGGATGTTGCACAAGCGTAAACTTTTTAATCATGAGAATTTTACACAAAAGAATATTCTATGCAGGCGAAAAACATTTCATTATATAAACCCAAAATGCGAGTATTTTGATGAATCGATAGTTTTTGGAGATTTACAATCGTTTATTAGTGAATTTCGATAAATTCCCGTACATCGAAGGCAAGATCATCAGTATTGATCGAAATTACTACAGACATTTAAATGGTATGGTGATAGACTAAGTAGTATGTTTCGCGTAATTGTAAAACGTTATTTAAAAATGGTTGTGACAGTTTTCGACAGGACGGCAGAGTTTGCGAGTGAAAGATTCTACGTCTTCGACAATGTGAAAACAATTCTTATGTGCAAATACTGCAACGTTAGAATATAGCGGCAAAGGAAACACACGTGCACGAAACACATAAAAAAAAGGCATCAGTACAACGAGAAAGTTAGCACAATATAAAATCATACATTATAAAAAACTAAATAATAAAGAGCGGATATTAGTGAAACAAGACAAATAAATGAATTATTATAGGTTAAACAAGATAATCGCACAAATTCTCTGGCACGTGTGTCAACAACACAAGGAACGAAGGTTAGTAAACAAATGGCTGTGTTACTTTCACCTTGAGCGTGATCATGTGACTTTGCAAGAAACGCTCAAATCTAAATACGTTAGCATCACGTCATTAATAATTGGCATAATAAGAAACAAGTCTTTTCGACACCCATTTGTAAGCGTTAAATTAACAATTACGTTAAAACTTTGGAACTATTTCATCTCTTTGTGCTGGCAACCTAACCGCATAACTGCATCCGCGCTCGCCGCTGTTTGTAACGGCTAGGGTGTATTTTCATAGGTTGATTTTCAAAAGTTTCTTCCAGTCGTGAACCGACTATTGAGACGTAGCAAGATTCTCAGACGTGCATGAACGGATACGAGTGGGCCATGGCTAGTAATAAGGAACCATCACAGCATTTGCATGGAGGGATTTAAGGATTAAATTGAAAATCGAAATCAGCATAGCCGGACCAGGATTCGAACCCAGGTCCTACTGACTGCTACAATAAAGTTTAACCCACTGCGCCACCTCAGTTAGGAATAGGCCTTTTTAGCTGTTTTTTGTCACTTCAGGCAGGTTTTTAGAGAAAAGATTAAATATGAGAGGAGCCAACAGAAAACTACTATTTGTCATTCAATAAATCGGTTTCGAATAGTTTAACTTTGGCCAGGGTAGTAGGAATAAGCAAACGTATGAACCTTCCGGCTCTAGTATACTTTCAGACACGCAAAACAAATACTGTGTTTATTAGTGTAACTTTTGTAGTTCTATATGTTTAGAGTCAAAGGGAGAGTGAACGGGAATGAAAACGATCACTTACTCTGTTGATAATTTTATTTAACAAGAGGCTGACTGTTTATAATATACATAGTTTAATCACACATTTAGTTTCTATTTAAAAAAAATTATAAATATAAGTCACTGATAACTTATAAGCCTGCTTTCCTCAACATTGGTGCATATAATTTTAAAATAATTTCTTAATGGCTGAGTTGGTTGGGAGAACTTGACTTCTCTTTGAAAGAAATAACTTTAGAAATGAACCCAGAAACCTGTGCAACGGTAGTGTGACAATTATAAATACACACATGATTTGCCGGGACTTGAACCCAGAAAACCTCGAACTATAAGCTAGCGTGCAATCCACTGCATTACGGAGATCGGATTCGGAGCATCAACTTCGAATTAAATCTGTATAATGTTTCAAATAATAGGGTTTATTAACCTTAAATATTTAAAGGGCAATATTTAGAAAATAATTAAATGAGCAACATAAGACATGTAAGTTTACATGGCCTTCTGTAGCGTTACTAGTGTGGAGAATTTTATGGAAACGGTTGTTTGCTCCCTGAGATATCACATAAAAAACTTTATTTTCTTATTTGATGCTGTCTTACAAAATTGCCAGAAAAAGAGGCTGTGTATACTATACTTCTAATGTACACTGAAGAGCCAAAAAAAAAATAAACTGGTATAGGCGTGCGTATGCAAATAACAGAGGTATGGGACCAATCAGAGTAACGCGTTGCGGTCGGCAGCTAGATCGATTACTGCTGCTACAATGGCAGGTTATGGAGGTATAAGTGAGTTTGAACGTGGCTCTATAGTCGGCGCACGAGAGATGGAACATAGCATCTCCGAGGTAGCGATAACATTTGGATGTTCGCGTACGACCATTTCACGGGTGTATCGTGAATATCGGGAATCCGGTAAACCATCACTTCTTCGACATTGCTGTGGCCGAAAAAAGATCGTTAAAGAACGGGACAAACGACGACTGACGAGAATCATTTGACGTGATAGACGTGCAACCCTTTCTCAAATAGGCGCAGATTGGATTTGTGAACTGCCCTGCAGGATTCATGGTGTGAATTGCCTCCTTCATACCTTCAGACATTTGTCGAGTCCATGTCAAGTCATCTTGTGGCACTTCTGCGTGCTCGGGGGTGTGTACCAGTTTTTTTCTTTCTTTTCAGTGTATACTGTATACATACTAATTTTTGTCGAATTTTATTACATTGGTTAATATAGAAATCAAACTTATCTAAATGAACTATGAAGTTTCCATTTTGAACATTGTTGTCTGATCAATNATAGGCGCAGATTGGATTTGTGGACTGCCCTGCAGGATTCATGGTGTGAATTGCCTCCTTCATACCTTCAGACATTTGTCGAGTCCATGTCACGTCATCTTGTGGCACTTCTGCGTGCTCGGGGGTGTGTACCAGTTTTTTTCTTTCTTTTCAGTGTATACTGTATACATACTAATTTTTGTCGAATTTTATTAAATTGGTTAATATAGAAATCAAACTTATCTAAATGAACTATGAAGTTTCCATTTTGAACATTGTTGTCTGATCAATNAATTGGTTAATATAGAAATCAAACTTATCTAAATGAACTATGAAGTTTCCATTTTGAACATTGTTGTCTGATCAATTTAAATCACGAAAATTAACATGGCCTTCTGCAGCATTTATGGTACGCACAATTTGGTACAAATTTGATGGAAATATTCCAGTGTAACATGTAGTGAGAATTGCTTGAATGGTCCTCTAGACATGGTATAAAACCTAAATAATTTTCATGTTGCGATCTCCCTAAATGAAGGACAAAAGTAATGTAGTAGCAAATTCGATGCAAGTATACTGCCAATATAAATAGTTAAGTTAAAATAGATTATTACATATTTTCGTAGGTATCGCCTACAAAACTAAAATAATTTTATTGCCGCTATTCTTAAAATATGTTAATCTAAATTAAAAGAAAAATTTATAATAATGACCTAACAAAGTACAGCTTCACACAATTTTGTAAGAATGGGTAGATTGTTTCCCGAGATACGAGATAAAATCATTTTTGATTGGTAAGGCTATCTTACAAAATGGCAGATAAAAGAGACTCTGCGTGTACAAATTTGTAGGTTGTAATAGATACTGCCAGTATAGAAATTAAAGTTAGAATTGTTTCGTTAGTAAAAAATACTTAGTTAAAATATTTATATAGCCTGCCTACCTACTTAAAACATACCAGTTTACACCGCCTGCGGCAGTACTATTTCACTGCAAAATTTGAATGAATCTGTCAATTGTTTCCCGAGATATGACAAAAAAAACTTACAAAATGGCGCAAAAAGGTGCTCTATGTACATACAGTTGATAGTTATAATATATACTGCTAGCATACGAAGTTGACATGAAACTGATTACATGGTTTCGATGATATAGCTGTCTAATATTATTGAATGGCTATATGGCCGCCATTTTGGTAATAAGTGTCCTGCATGATTAAAACATACAACTTTAAATCATCTGCCTTACAACTATTTGTTTGCCTAATTTGATAGGAATTGGATATTCTTTCCCGAGACATGACATAATAACATTATTATATTTGCATAGCACTTTCATACAAAGTGGCGGACAAAATATGCTTCATGTTAATACAGGTGATATTTGTAATGTCTATTGCCAGCATACAAAATTATGTCGGATTTGATATCATAGTTTCTACGATATAGCTTTCGAAGCTAAAATGGCTATAATTCAGCCATTTTTAAAATATGTGTCTGACATGCTAAAAACATATCACTTAACATCACCTGCATCAATACTACCTATTTGCCAAATCTGGTAGTAATCAGTTAATTATTTACCGAGTTTTCCAAAAGCATTTCTTTCCAAAATGGCAGACAAAAGTGGTTATTTGTTTGGTATATATTATGCTTGTAATAGATACTATCAGTATACAAAATTAGGTAGAATTTATTTAAATGGTACGACATGTACCAAATAAACTTAAATATTTGTTTGGCCACCATTTTGAAAATAAGAAGCTAATCATGTTCATACACTTACGTTTGAGTAGTCTTCCATAGTATTACTTACATGCCAAATTGGGTGGGGATTGGTAGAATAGTTTAAGAGATGTTATGAAAAATCTCTACTTCTTCAATTGGTGCTATCTTACAAAATAGAACCAACAACAATAGCCATGTCAAAATTTTATGCATACACATTGCTATGCCAGCATACAAAATTTTGTTTAAAACGGTTGAATGGTTCCTGAGATATGATATATCGCCCTAAACATTAAAATGGCCGCTATTTTGAAATTATGTGCCCGACGTTGTTGAAAATTGTAAAACTTAGGTTTGCTTACTATGTATCATATGTTTACCATGATGGTGAAATTCGGTTGAAGCGTTCAAAAATTGAAAAGTTGTGTAAGGGGACACTCACAAATGCGCACACACACCCACACATATATACACTCACCTTAACACACACAGTCACACAGACCGGAAAGTGATCTCATAAGTTTTTCTTTCCTTCGGAAAGAACACTTAAAAATAATATAAAAAACATTTTTNACAGACCGGAAAGTGATCTCATAAGTTTTTCTTTCCTTCGGAAAGAACACTTAAAAATAATATAAAAAACATTTTTTCTAGAAAAATTACTTAAAAGTGCGAAATCCTTATATACCACCGATAGTTCGTTCAATAAAATCGCCACAAANTTTTTCTAGAAAAATTACTTAAAAGTGCGAAATCCTTATATACCACCGATAGTTCGTTCAATAAAATCGCCACAAATTTTTTACTTCTAAAATCAGATCATTCGCCGCTTCTTTCTTTAAATAGCCTCTACCTAAGCGACTCTTAGAGATAATAAAAATTTAATAGTAAAATTTATTATTTTTAATTTTGTGTGTGTCACTGTAGGTTGATTTATTCTTTGTAGGTAAAATTACCCATTGAACATCAATTTCGAAAGGGACAGTGTGAAACAACAAATGACTGAATGAGTAACTGTAAATATTAAGGTCATTCCGAAAAACGGAAAAAAATATTACAGAAAATGTTATGCAATGACAGAACTTATTTTGAGTCATAATCGCAAACCTAACAGCATACATAATCGTTAAGCCAATTTATAATACATACTATGAACCACGAAAAAGATGAGGGCTATGAAGATCGGGGAGTTTGTGGATAAAAACACATAAATACAATAAGATTATGATATAACTAATGAGCCTACTTTCCTCTACATGGATGGAAATAATTTTTTTATAAGTTCTTAAAAGCGTATATAGAATGTTTTGTAACTTATGTTACAGACATTCCCAGGCGATTCCTTAAGGAAAAACAATATGAAAATGCCGATTGACTTATGACCGTAACCAACATCTAAGGGTAGAAAACAACCCCAAATGTTGGTCTTTAAAAATTGTTTTTATTAAATAAAATGGAAACAAATTACATAATGTTACGATATTTAAATGGAGCAGACCCCTGTAGGTATTTAAAATGGTTATATTACGATAGCGCGAAAATTGTTACACTAGTATTCTGCAAAAAAAAAACACCATTGAAATTCTAATTTCCTGAATTTTTTTTCCTTGATGCGATGAGGCATTGTCTCATTTTTAAAAAAATTATTTTTTTATGAAGAACACATTGTTATAATTATTAAAATCTGTATCTGAGATGCAATTATCAGCCCTTGTCTTAACATAAATTCTGTGAAACCAGCACATCAATAGTATCATCAATTTAAAAATTATTGCAAATTATAGTGTTTACTTCCATAATTTTCACACGTTAATGAGTATTGCATTTCATTCGCGTTTTTACATATTAAAAAACTAGCGGATAATATGTTTTGAGATACAAAATGTTAAATTAATTAAACAAATAATTTTTGTGTTTCAGTAGTTGTATGTTCGCGCCATGGAGAGTAAACCATGTTCAAGTTATCAATTTAATCTTCAATTGCTTAGTACATACAAAGTTGCGCCTAGATAGAGAGACATCGAAGAATCAGCGACAGATTTGGCAATTTACTTAGGACACATTTGCTATTCTGTATCTTCACTGGACACTGTTTATTTAAAATGTTATATTGTTAAACAGTTTCAAAACACATAAGTGGACATTATTGTTTTTTTTTCCAACTGATCTTACGCGGCATTTGATAATAGTTTAGGTAAACGTGGGGTAATAGTGTCATTTTCACAAATAATAACAAATAAATATGTACTGATATATTATAATGCGTTTTGCGTAGTTGTGTATGGAATTTTCCAATGCTCATTTTCTGAGGACAGTACAGACAATTGCGTGCATTAAAATTTGTAATTGCTGAGCCCACCCCAAATGAGTACAGAATGCTGTCATCACATATACACAGTCGAATAATTTATTATCACCATCTGCAGTATCCAGAGTAACTGTCCTTCGCAGCATGGAGAGCAGCTAGACAAGCTGACGGTGACTCAATCAGGTGCTGATAGGTCTCCATTGGTATCTGGAGCCATGCTGTCTGCAGTGCGTTCCACAACTGTTGAAGGGTGCGTGGCGGAGGAGACAGATGGCGAACACGACGATCGAGGTGGTCCCACAGATGTTCAATTGTATTGAATTCGGGACTGTTTGGGGGCCAGGGAAGAACTTTAAAATGTTTGATCGTCCTCTTCCAGCCATTTGCGGACACATAGCCGTGTAGCAAGGCGCATTATCATGCTAGAAGATCTCATCCTCCCGAGGAAAGACAAATCATCATGTACGTGTGAACGTGGGCGCCGAGAATGGATTTATAACCAAATCGATCGAGAGTGCCTTCCACACGGATGATGGGACGTAGAAAATACCACGGGAACATTCCCCAGGCCATAACATTGCCCCACCGCCTTGTGTTTGTCCAGCAATGGATCCAGGGTCTCAGTTCTCCGACGTTTCTTGCCGGACACACTAACATCGATCTGTTCTATGCAGCTGAAAACGTGACTCGTCGGAGAAGTCTATCCGTCGCCAATCAGCTACCCCGCCCAGCCGCCATACTGTCGAGAAAATTCCAGTCGTTTTCGTCGATGCACCTGTGTTACAATGGGTTCAGTCAACCTCCGTCTACTCCGAACCCCCATTCGCAGATTGATTCGCTGAACTGTTGCGGTAGACACGTGTCTGGATAACCCCTGGATAATTTGGACGGTGAGCTTTTCGACTGTACCCTGTCGGTTATAATAATTCGACTGTGTATGTCATATTGGGTATTAGCTGTCTTTTTTACATATGTATTGTGTTGTTAAGATAATTAAGCACCGCTTTCTCGGGCACACAAGTTTGCTTGTGTTGAATGTGTTGAATATTTAATATTAGAATACTTACACCTTCTAAGTAAAACCCACTAATCTAGTGTACAAAGTGCACAAACACACACATGCATTATTTTTAATTGTTATTGTAATTTTAAAATTTACGTGCCATGATGCAAGAAGCGATTAACCGTCTTCAGAACTTTTACCAAAAAAAGTTGCTTTTGGTACACTTGGCCACATTAAAAAAGTACTACATTTTCTATTAGACATCAAGTACAGTCTGAGTAAACTTATTTGTATAAAATTTTGTTTAATATTGGCTTATTGAATATTTTGATTGAATTTGCTTTTCTATAGGTATTTGTTTTAATTGCAAGTGTGTAGTTTTGTATAATTGGAGATATTTGGTGTTCTCAATTTGGCATTTGTGATTAGCTGAATAATTTTAGTTGAGGACCGTCGAGAAGCGTGGGTGACTTCTGAACACATGCTGCCTTAAAAATGAAAGAAAATTTTAACAAACAACTATTTATACATTGAGGCATGCCCTTTAATGCTACAGTTTTGGTAATTGGCAGTTGTTTGAGACATGATAACAATGGGGAAAGGGTTAAGGTGTTTACTATAAGTAGCATTATAAAAATACTTCTGGTGCAGGCGTTCAGGCGAAGGAGCCAAAAGCCGTCCGCTATCTTGGATGATGTCACGAATTTTGCCATTTTTCCATCACAATTTCCCTTTTTTCTCTGTAAATTTTCCTTCATCGCTTAAAATTTCCCGTGTTTCTCTCAAAACAGATCCATGCCCCCCACCGCCCTAACAGTTGCCAAAACGACCTCACGAAAGGCAATTATCAAGCCATTACGGCAATTGGAGGGGGGGGGGGCTTTCTGAGGATCAGCGGACATAGCTTCGTCACCCTATCCCTAGCCAATCTCACCTCACCCCATACTCTCATTACAATCATAAAAAATTTAAGAATAATTACCAAAAATGAAAAAAAATTTTTTTTAAGAATATGTATAATTTAAATCTCACACTACCCCACCCACCATATACTACACCCATTACCCCTCACTAACCAACCACCAAACATGAAAAACTATAAAAATTACAAAAAATAAAAAACATTCTGATAATCGAGAAACATTATGTTACCCGCCCCTACCCCTCGTTCATCTCCTAAACCCTCGCATCGCCCCCTCTCTACCACCACCCACAGGCAGTTATTAAAAAAATCGAGAAAAATAAAAAACGGGGGCCCCCTGTCTTCAGCTTTGACGTAGACGAAGTCAAGGTCTTAATTTTTTCTGCAATTTTAAAATTTCCTAAAAAAATTAGTTTTTATTTTGTTTTAATTGGTATATGTTCCAGAGGGTGGCTAAAGGACAAGATCAAGGTCGCATGATGTCAAGGTGAAGGTTGCTTGATGTCATGGTTCCTGCTATTATGAGTGGGTAAAATTTATTTTCTCAGAGTGTTCCCATGTTTTATATATAAGTATAGCTTGTTTTCTTTTTCACTGACATATATATTTTCCATAATGGTGTCCAAAGGTCAAGATCACATGACATCATGGTTCCTGTTATTGCGAGCGAGGCAAATGTGTTTTATCACAGTTTTCGAATGTTTTTCTTCATCCCTAATAATAAGTACATGTTTATAATATTTAAATGTAAATAACTTTTTACCTTGCCCTATATAACTGAATTTCTCTAGTAAAGGGAAATGCAAGTGTGACTGGCTGGCCTGTCGCTCTGGAGCCTGATATAATGTGCTACAGAATGAGAAGTTCAAGTATGGCATTTCAGTTTAAACTCTGCCAGACGTAGTTTACTCGGAGTGATATTTTCAAGAGGCATTATGAAACCTGTGCAAAAACAACCACTGCATGCTCCACAAGCTCCGCAATCGGCTCCGCACATTCCACAATTGGCTTTACATGCTCCGCACTAAGCACCAATGATTCACAATTAGGGGTTATTATAAGTAATTTAGGGATTATTACATGTCATTAGGGGTCATTTAGGTGTCATTTAGAGGTCATTGGTGCGATTAGGGGTCATTTAGAGGTTATTTGCGGAGCAGGAGAGGTTCATCTCGTGAGGGGTCGGTCTGGTAGTAGTCAGTTTACTGGTTTAAGAGGGACCATAAGTTCAAACTGAGTAAAGAATTTGGGTGGAAGAAATTGTTGATGAAATAACTGCATGGTGATGTGATGAAGGAAATAGTTACAATACTTTGTTGAATGGAAGCATATAAATGCTTAAATCTCATTGATGAAATATATTAGGAATTATACAAAGACCATTTGCTAGGCCAGGTACATACACATGTTGCCACTGTCGAACGGATTTCGGTTTTTTCATGAAGATGAAGCAAGCCAATGCTTGTACGAAGTTTACTGTAGAGCTTACCTGTATGGATGTACCTTCTCCCACTGCTGGAAAATTAAATGGAAACAGTGTTGCTAATGTGGAAAGATCTTCAGCAAAAGCGGCCATGCTCGATAACATGAGAGAACCGGGTTTCTACACAGCTGGATCCCAGTTAGGAAGAATAGTTTGACAGTGGCAGTAGTGTAAGACACTTCGTGTCAGCTCGTGTAAGCAACTGGAATATATTATGGAGCTAAAGGATGCTTGTCCATCAACATCTGAGGACAGTACATTTCTATCGACTTATTCAGATGGGACACCTGCGGCAGCAGAACCACCATCATCTTCTTCAGGAATGGCACAGACTAAGCCATCGTCTTCTTCAGGGGTGGTACAGACAGCACCATTGACTTCTACGAATGCAACATCTACAGCAGTGTTGCAATCGATGACTTTGTCAAGGCTTCATTGTTGTTACTGTGACAAGATATTTTCCTATAGCCAAAGTGCAAGGAAGCATGATAAAACTACTTGCATGAAGGTTCCTTCCTGTGCTATGCAGTGATGTGGCAAGTGCAAACATCTGTTCAAGCATGGCGACAAGCTAAATAGTCATAAGAAGAACTGCAAAGGTAAACTTCGCACAGTTATGAAACGACCTGTACTAGCAGTTGCTGATACCACATCGAATGTATTTAAATTGTAATAATCAGCATTAAAGGGTACTTTAACCCATTCAGACCCCATGTACATAATTGTGTACATTACTCACATGTAGGTAATTTTTGGCCTGTACTGCTTAAGCGAAGCTCAATGGACAAATCTCCAACCTGTGAATAAATGATTCTCAAACTGTCTTACTGGTCTAGGTCATAATTGGTTCATATAACTGTATCCTTACATAGAGCATACAGCTCATTGTCTGTGACAATGAAACATGGTTGTGTCGTCTTAAGTACAGCAAACAGCATAGAATGTTTGTTTGCGACACTTGAAACCGTAAATTAAAATGGGTCTCAAATGGTTAACGGATTATGTATTGTAAATAACTTTGTAGGTACGAAATACATATGTACATACCTGGACCACATTAAGTAAAAGATAATTAATCAACTAACAGATGAACTTGAAGAATGTCCCATAAAAATTTTTGACTGGAGTGTATACACGAAAATCCTCAGCCTTTGGATGAAGCCATCAGTCGCTGCCGAACATTTAAGACTATGAATCAAGCACTGTACAATGTTGGTAGTATCCCAGGTGCTGTAGAGGCCTTGAAAGAAAAACTTTGCCATGAAGAAGAAGAATATATGGCCAAGGGTTTTGGTTGGATGCTTGCTATCACAAAATTTCTTGAACTGCATATTAACAGATTATATTCGTTACGTGCAAAGTGAGCATGCTGTCGTAAAGGCACTATGTGTATTATGGATACTGTTGGGATTCTGTGTTTTTTTTTTTGTAGACTGAAGTAGGTTATATATATATATATATATATATATATATATATATATAATCAATGAAGAAAATAATATATTTCTCATTGGTGTTGTATCGTGCATACTTTCCTTACATATGGAATATAATGGCCTTGGTTTTAAGATCTACCACTTCGTTCAGGTACTGTAAGTGAGCATTATAATAAAAATAAATGAAATGATGTGGGCAAAATAAAATGTTAGTACTTAAATATTTGCTTTAATGGCCTATCACTGGATGTGTAAAATCAATGATATGGTAACAGAGGTAAATGTTGAAATAAAGTGCATAAATGTTGAGAGCGGATTAATATTGTAATATATTCAAATCTGTTTGGAAGCATCATAAATGAAAGTATACAGTTGAAATTATAGAATTTTGACTGTTAGACAAGACGCGAGTGGGCCGAAGGTCGAGTCGGGCCTAACCGGACATGCTTGAGTGCAGTACATGTTGAAGAGAGGTCCTAAATAATTTATACAGGACTGACCCTGCTATAACATACCTCCAGTTATTTATCTAGTAAACACTAATGACAAATTAAATTTCAGATTCAGATGGCTAAAGATCAATGTCATATGAAATAATTAAAATTCTTGGAAGTGATTTAATCCAAGATGGGGGTTCCAGGGGACCGACTAATCTGCAAGCTACTAAACTGGTGTGTAATGAAAGAGCACGAATACAATGTAAGATGGTGGGTAGAGCACAGGTGACTAAACCATGGTAACAAAATCAATAAGGAATCTTAATTAATGAAAGGAAGGTAACTAAGTAAAAAACTAATTCAAAGATGGCAAACATGGCATGAAAGAGCATGAGAGAATGTTATTTTCGGCAGCTCGCCTGGTGGCTATATAGAGAAATTAGCCCCACCTAGGTAATGGAAATAGAATCCAATTTGGTATGTGCAGACTGCACAACCTATACTTTAAAAACGTAAAAAAATATGGTTGCTACATTGTGGCTAAGTTCATAGCTTGCCTGGTGACGAAATCGAAAATTAATACTCTAGTGCTTCCTATACATTGAAAATAGAATCGAATATGGTTGCCGCCTGGTAGCTAAACCCAATAAATTATACACAGGCACCACCTATGCTTAAAAACTGGATCCGAGATGACCACCTACAGATATGCAAACAAATGACACACAAAAAAAAATGAAATCGGTAATAAATACATTAGCCCCACCTAGGTGTTGAAAATTAACATAAGTGACAAATGATTTTAAAAAAAAACCAAGATTGTTGCATATGATGGCATGAATGTAGCAAATGGGAGAGGAGGTAAGAGTGTCGAACGAAGTTGAGTAATCAGTGAAGGCCTGCCGATAATTTTACCAATGTGATTGATCGGAGGAGGGTCAGTCGTCTGTTGGACATGGCGCAGGGGGAATCTCCGGAAATGTAAGTTTTTTTTAGTAATAAAAAAAAAATACATGGACATTTTTTTTAGCTATATTTTCTTTGATTTTTGTAGGATTTTTTGGATGATTTTGTGATTTTGTTCGGTTCAAGGTTATGGTCATGAGGTCAAAGTTATGGGTCAAGGTCACAAGCATCGAACGTGGGGGTCGTAGTAAATAATGTAAAATATACTTCGATTATTAAAATCTTTTTCTAGCTCATTTATAGCAAAATTCTTCCAACATATTATGTCTCTTGAATCTATTTGACTCAAGTAATTAACACTAGTCACTGTGCTGTTATGTGGATGTCTGTAAAAGCATAACTCCAGTATACCAGATCCATTGTGTGCAGTCATTCCTTGTAGTGCGAATCTAAACATGGAACTCAACAGTCTGTAGCTTTCTTATGCTGTGGTAAATTGGTTGACGAACACATTATCATCCTTCATAATATCACAATCTAAGGAACCGATATTCCTGAACACAGGTCTTCACATATCTTCTCCTGTAGTAACGTGCCCGCCTCATGGCGCTGTGAAATTAGTTGGGTTCATGTTTAGATTTGCTCTACAAGGAATTACTGCACACAATGGATCTGGTATACTCGAGTTATGCTTTAACAGACATCCACACAACAGCACAGTGACTGGAGTTAATTACTTGAATCAAATAGATTCATGAGACATAACATGTTGGAAAACGTTTGCTATAAATGAGCTTGTTGCTACTTCAAATTCTGTTATTACTATTTCACCTTCTCCTGTATTGTATTCTAGACGTATGCTCGAGTTTGAGTTAGGTGATTCTATATGGTTATTTAGAAAGTGATGTAGTAAGGAGGGGGTTCGGGCTGGTAAGAGTAGTGGGGTAAGTGTGAGGTAAACATTATATGTTCCTCGATTTTTAGATTTTTTTTTTATTTCTTCGATTATTTATCATAATTGCCTGGGGTGCGTGCGGGGAGAGGGTGAGGTGAAGGTGGTAGGATGCACGAGTGGTAGGGTAGTTTAACATTATATGTTTCTCGTTTTGTAATTTTTTCGATTTTTTGTAATTTTTCTAGTTTTTGTTGATTGGTGGTTGGTTCGTCAGGGGTAGGGTCTGTAGTGGGTGAGTGGGGGGTGTGTGAGATTTACATTATATGTTCCTTGAACTTTAATTTTTTCCATTTTTTGTGATTAATCTTAACTTTTTAATGATTATGATGAGGGTATGGGGTGAGGTGAGCTTGGATAGGGGTGGGGTTCGGGGGCCATATCTGCTGATCCTCAGCGAAACCCTCAAATTGATCCAACGGTTCAAAAATTGCTTTTAGGAGGCTCGTTTGTGAAAATTGGGGTTATACATTTTTTTTTGAGGGAAACATGGGAAATTTTAATTGGAAAAGGAAGTTTTTAAAGAAAAAGGGACATTTTGAGCAAACAAGGGAAATTTGAGGGAAAATTGGTCGATTTTGAGGGGAAAACGGGAAAATTCGTGACATCATCCTAGATGGCGGATGGCTGCTAGATCCTTCGCCTGAATTCGTTAGCTTATATGTGCTTGCGTAAGTGGAGGGACATTGCATCGCGGATGAGGGCTGAAAGGAAGAAGTAGTCATATATTAAGGACTTTTAAAAAAAACTTAAAACTGTAGGTTTTGACCCTTTTATCGTAGGCCTGTCTTTTCACATTTGTGTAATCATTTATAAATGAAAAGTAAAATAAGTTGAAATAATTGTTTAATGAATTAAGCTTAGGCTTAACATTAATGTTTTGTTTATTTTAAAAATACACGTATTCATACTGTACAGTGTTCATCATTTTATGTTTCATGCAATTAAGTTAGACATTAAAAAATTTTTCTTTTAATGTGTGGAATGTTTATATTTTTGAACTTCTTTTTCCTGTAATATATTTTTTAAACATACAGTACAGTTAAATAAAAAACATTTATAAAGTACTGGCCTTTACTAAGACGTCAAAAAATATTAATAGGAGTGGATTTTTGTATAAAGGATGTTTTTAATGGTATGGGTGGGGCAGGAATTGTGTTATTACCAGCCGATCCAGCTTTCTTGTTATCCGGCCTGCTCTTCCACCACATTAAAACGGATAGTCCTGAGTCAAATTATATCAGTTAACATCGGCAGAAATAAATAACCAAAGTCATAATTCTGGAACAAAAATTGCAGTCAATAAAAACCGTCGATGGTAGCTATGGAGCAAATTATAATAGTGGAAAGTTTTAGCAACTGTATGGGTATGCGCTAGTTAAAATACAAATACTTTTTGGGGTGTGGTGATTCTGGTTTTTATAATAGAATTACACAGAACGTGCCATACGTATGTTTTGTGCACAAACTAGAGTGGGCAAATCACTGCATCCGCAGTTGTACAAGACACCAGGATTCTGTGTCAAGTTATAAGAGTTTCGACGCAGATGCCAGAAAGCTGCTTATATCAGCCGCTCCGTATCTTACTGCTGCAATACGAGGTGCAATGAGACACTGTGACCTAGTCGGGGAGAAAGCCGAAGAGCTCATTAATGGTTCAATGAATAGTCCAAATGACGTATTTGTGGATCATTCTCAGTGTCGTCCTTATTTTTTCGATGGGAGTGAAGGAAACGGAAAAAGACTGGGTATTTTGCTGTGATTTGGTTTATGACCATATTCACGGTCTTGTAGGTAGGTTAGTGGCTAAATACTTAAGACATGTGGAAAACAATACAAGCAACGCGGCTGAATTTTATATGAGCAATATATTAAAGTTAATTGCCTGAAAATGTTTTAATTTCAAATTGAGGGGTTTGTTTCAAAGACGATGCCATGGTTTCAGAAAGATATGCATGGGAGAAAAGTCATTAACTAAAACTAAGTGGCAGTATTCCTGTTCTCAGTCACTACAAATTAAATTTAAAGGAAGGAGACATCAAACCCTATCACTCCAATGATTGCTACTCCAGAATGACCACTCAAAAAATAAAATGAAAATAATGTTGCAGCTTATCATGCAATCAGCTACTATGGACCTGAACAAGTTACCAATTATCAAACTTCAGATATTTCAGGTACACAACTTAATGTACTGTGAAGAGTTCGTCCAATTGCCTGAAGTGACCATTAAGTAGCAGGAAGAAATAGCACATAAGGCTAATAAACAGGCAGAAAGTGTACTCTGGTATGAACTGCGGTGCGTGTGTTTGAGGGCCTGTAATTTTTGCATAGTTTGTCGCAGAAAACCATCAACTTCATGAGGGAATCTCGTATAACAACTTTTACAGAAACAAACTTAAGTACCAAAGCTACAGAATATGGTCGCCCTATGAACATGTCATAAAACGATTCTAAGCCCAGACAGGTTTGGTTGTAGAGAAATTTGTACTGTACACAGATGTGTAAATTGGTACTTGGGAGCTTGTCATAAAAGTAATTTAGTTTCAGAATATGCTACCGTTGAAGTAAAGTGTTTTGCTTCAAGTGTATTTTCTGGACTTCACGAAGCATCAAAACGTAAGTCATTTCTTTCCTAAGAGACTGCCAATGAAACAATTTAACTGAAAAGCACACATTGGTATTTTTGTAAAATCCAGGGAACACCCAAATATAATGCAAAATAATTTATATTACGTTGTTGTAATGAATGAAGGGCAAGNTCATAAAAGTAATTTAGTTTCAGAATATGCTACCGTTGAAGTAAAGTGTTTTGCTTCAAGTGTATTTTCTGGACTTCACGAAGCATCAAAACGTAAGTCATTTCTTTCCTAAGAGACTGCCAATGAAACAATTTAACTGAAAAGCACACATTGGTATCTTTGTAAAATCCAGGGAACACCCAAATATAATGCAAAATAATTTATATTACGTTGTTGTAATGAATGAAGGGCAAGACACAATTTGTTCGTTTAATAAATCAGAAGAAAGTAACACTTGTGAAGAAGTGAGATTTTGCGCAAACTCACACGCTTCAACAAAGAATGCGTACTACTCGAAATTGTTGATCCGAAAGTTGTTAAAGGAAAAAAATTAAGAGAACCAGAATACATTTAACAGGCAAAGAAAAAACTGAGTGAAAGTAAGTTTACCTAATGTATACACACGAAACGTCTTCCGTCAATATGCAGTATTTATTCACATGACCAAATTCGTACTTGCTCTGTTTGTAGCATTACAAACCAAAGTTTGCAGGCTAATAATGTGGTTTGCAGTGTATTTTGCATGTACTTATGCATTTTGTATGTATTTAGGTATATTATGTTTAGGCATAATTAATTTCCGTTCTTAGTAATGCGCACAAGAACTGTCAGCACAATTGTTTAAAATTTCCTCCGATATGCAGGTTCCAAGACCTGTATATGGCAAATTAAGCTTAAGAATTTTCTGTGAAAGGTATTGAAAATATGTGTAAGCCATTGGCGATAACTCGATATCATCATTATTGAGACGACCTGGGTGGGCGGGGATTTGTAGAAAAGCATTTACACATTTAGAAACGAAATTATTTTTTTACTGTGATAAGGGAAACATAGTTTGCTACTACTCTTGCTTTGCCGTAGCTGTTCCTGTAAGGTGATTACAACTGTTATTGTGTTGAAATTTATCGACTAATTTTATATGTTTTCAAAGCCAGTTTCGCATCAGAAACATTCACCAATGAAGAGTTTTAAAACACATTAACATGTTGAATATCTTGTCATGTCGGTGTCATATCATGTTTATTACGAAGACACTGTGCCTGTACGATTACTGCTAATAATGTTTGCCCGATCTAAAAGGACGGAATTTTATTTTTTTACAAATTTCATTTTATATTTTTTCTCCATATTGTTTACTCTACTTTTACAGGTCAGCAAATTCCAGTTTCTGAATATGTCCAAAATATAACAAGTAATTTTACACTGTTTCCACTTCAACAACTATTATTTCAAACTTTTTATGAATATTGTATGTTGAAGTAGATGGGGGGAATATGTAAATTTTCGGTGTCTCTCCACTACTTACAGAGAAAGAAGGAATTGTGTGCGCCCTTTTAATTTCTCTGCTATGACAGCACGATGGTTTATGGGGTAATGAAGCCATAGGTAAGTTACGTTCGCCGTGTATTTCACTGACGGCGTGTAGATAATGGCGTGCAAATGATATGTATTGTGTCTTATAAAGTTATTTGGTCAGTTATTGATAAAAATAAACGTCTTTAACAATTTAAATGCCCTTAAAAAGAATAATTTGTGACTGCAAGTATTGTGTTTGCTGTAGTTAGTGTTTACTGAAATTTTAAAGCAGAGATATATGTTATTTTAACTTACGAAACATACAAGGCATAATATATACCCTTTTACATGCATGTATAAGGGTATAATATAAACTTTATAATAGGAAATAGCGAAATGTGATGTTGTGCAAAAGTTTTCATCTAAAAATAGACATTTAGTAGTTACATATATATTGTATTTGCTCATACTAATATTTTTGGTATAGGGACTTTGAAATCAAAAGGCATTTTTTTAGATTTTGATGTACTCACATAACACATAATATGCACATTTAACATCAGTTCCGAACTTTTTTCACTAAATCTACTAATAATGTAGATGCGCGTTTTCCATTTTCCCTCTTTTAAGCAAAATATTTTTCGCATTGGATATATGCTCTGATGATACGTATGGAATGAAGAAGTCAAATACTACTCAAGTTTGTCCACTTCTTCTCTCTTCCTGACCAATCATTTAAGAGAGTCTTCAGGAAAATGGAAATTATTTATAATTTACGTTGGATTTTATTATAAATGTTTACTCGTTATGAGGTTTTTTCCTTTATGCATCACCATCACCACATTGGAATTATTTTTGTGAATATGTGTTATGGTATACATTTAGTAAACATTGTCAACTTTTAAGAGGACTGCATGCTTTCGCCGCCATTTTCAGGCTGGTTGTCTTGGCTTCCGGGCTGGATCCGCGTCTTGTTGGTTTCTCGAACCGATGTTTCGCTGTACCTTGCAGCAAGCATATTCAGGGGTCACGAAGAGGACTAAATGACAGCTTTTTAGTTAATTTTTTATGGTATCCCTCATGGGGCGTACTCTAGACTTTACCTTAGCATGCACAGAAGAGGAGAGAAGGTAGGTTTTTGCAATTTCTGACAGAACTGGATAAGTGCTTTCAATCTGTTTCCAGATTAGCAAGAAAATCTCCTGTATTTTTCCAGCTGGTGCACTTTGATATAGAGAAATTTCAGGATGTATCAAGGATGGTTGAGAAGATGTTGAATTTCTTCATGTTTACTCCAATTCTTCTTTACGCTTTTTTGTGCTCACTGAAGATTCCCAGTTCAAAAGATGATATCTGATTAACTTCTTAATCGGAGCATGAGAATTTACTTACTTCAAGTTGTGTAACTCTATTTTAATTGAAACTGCTAATAACAGTTATATGTTCAGAACAAGGCGCAGTATTTCGAAGTACTCCTTCTCAAAACGTGGATCCAGAACTGTAGCCACAGCCAGCATATTTACTTGCGATATGTGCCCAAACCTTTTCTGAACTTTCCTACTTCTTATTTCAGTAATGTTTTTCCAACCTGCTTAACCGGGTCAATGCTGTTTAGTTTGTCCAGATCTATATTTTCTACTGGGATGGTCAAGCTACTTGTGATTTATGCCGTACATGTTTCCATTGGCTGAAATACCTGGTAAATTACCACGATTTATTAAATGTTCCAGGCAGTGACTGAGGATAGTGTATTGAATTGCGATTCACTATTTAATTTATGTGCGGTCGCAGTACAAGTAATCGTATAAGCATATAAAACGGTGAGTTCCAGGGTATAGGGAAAGACTGAATAAGTTTATTTTAATCTCTTTCCCTCAGTTCGTCACTAGCCTATACAATGCATTTAAACCATGTAACAATTGCCTTCACATTCCCAATTAAAGATGATGACTCTGATGTATTTTCTATTTAATTTTCTTCTACCAAATTAAGCGTGTTGGCGAAAAAAGAAGTAGTGGATTAGGTATGTTCTAGAATACAGGATTGGGGATTCGGAATTTATTTAATATCAAAATGAAACACGAATTTCTCACGAAGTATGCTCCCAAAATGAAATAAAGGCTAATAATATCCGCAACGAGACATTTAAACATACAAGTTAATTGGGAAATATTTTCTTTTACAGTGGAACAAAAATAAATAGCTTAAATGTGCCAATAGAATCGGTGTATATTTTAAAATAAATATACCCAATGGACACTATCTATTTTAAATCCTGAATTTCCTTTAAAACTGTTTCTGAAATTATGCTAATGCAAGACCTGAATCAGTAAGTGCATTAATAGAAAGGGAACAAAAAACCAATTCAAGATTTTAAGTGCTATATCGTTGGATTGTCACAACCATTGGAAAGTAAATTTAACAAACTGCGCACAGACTGGAGTCACTAGGGCACTAAAGCAGAGCAAATAAAAAAAAATTTAAAAAATGGACAAAACTCCACAAATTGTTGAATGTGAGCATTATACTCTGTGTCCAACACGAGGATTACCGCCCATGTGTCACTTCACGGTCCACATTTTTTAATAACTAACAGTGGGCAGCAATGTATCCTACCTTCTTACAAAAAATACACATGGTCCTCTTGCATTGTTGACTGTGATTAGACAATATTTCTTTCGAATCTATTTCTTTGGATTAAATAGAATTTTCAATTTTGTCACACTGATACTTAGTGTCTCAAATACACTGAAGAGCCAAGAAATCTGGTACACCTGCCTAATATCGCGTAGGGCCCCCGCGAGCACGCAGAAGTGCCGCAAAACAATGTGGCATGGACTCGACTAATGCCTGAAGGTATGCAGGAAGTAATTCACACCATGAATCCTGCAGGGCAGTCCACAAATCCATAGGAGTGCGAGATGGTGGAGATCTCTTCTGAAAAGCACGTTGCAAAACATCGAGATATGCTCAATATCAATAATCTTCATGTCTGGTAATTTAGGTTGCCAATGGATGTGTCTAACGTCAGAAGAGAGTTCCTGGAGCCACTCGGTAGCAACTCTCGACGAGTGGGGTGTCGCATTGTCCTGCTGGAATTGTACACGTACGTCGGAATGCACAATGGACATGAATGTGTGCAGGTGGTCGGACAGAATGCTTATGTATCTGTCACCTGTCAGAGTCGTATCTAGACTTATAAGGGGTTCCACTTCACGCCAAATGCACACGCCGCATACCATGACAGAGCCTCCACCAGCTTCAACAGTTCCTTGTTGACATGTAGGGTCCATGAATTCATGAGGATGTCTCCATACCCATACACGTCCATCCGCCCGATACAATTGGAAACGAGAATCGTCAGACAGGCAACGTGTTTCCAGTCATAAAACGGTACAATTGTGGTGTTGGCGGGCGCAGGGGAGGCGTTAAGCTTTGTGTCAGGCAGTCAACAACGGTACACGAGTATGCCTTCGGATCCGAAAGCCCATATCAATGATGGTCCGTTGAATAGTTCGCACGCTGGCACTTGTTGAAGACCCAGCATTGAAATCTGCATCAATTTGAGAAAGGGTTGCACGTCTGTCACGTTTAATGATTCTCGTCATTCATCATTTGTCCCGTTGGTTCACGATCTTTTTCCGGACCCAGCAATGTCGAAGATTTGATGTTTTACCAGATTCCCGATATTCACGGTACACTCGTGAAATGGTCGTACATGAACATCCAAATTGTATCGCTACCTCAGAGATGCTATGTCCCATCTCTCGTGTGCCGACTATAACACCATGTTCAAACTCACTTAAACCTTGATAACACACCATTGTAGCAGCAGTAACCAATCTATCAACTTTACCAGATGCTTGTTGTCTTATATACGCGGTGCCGACCGCATCATGTTACTCTGATTGGTTCCATACCTCTGTTATTTGCATACGTACGCCTATACCAGTTTTTTTGGCTCTTCAGTGTATCATCTACAGAGTGTGTTTTAGTTTTGTTAAGAAAGCATTTATTTTACTTGGTTAGACCAACAATTGGGGAAGGCTTTTCACAAATTTGATCAACATAATGTTTATTCTAGGAATGTGCAAACATCCTATCCAATCCACCAAATTTATTCGGTTTCTCAAGGAAGACCAAACGAGTGTGCTCTTTGGGACGAGTTCCTCCAAGGTAATCTGTATGTCCTTTTCTGGGAGGTAAGGCCTCAAAATAAGAGAAGCTTCCTTAATGTTATTATGCATTGGTGGAACATTGGAAATAAAAACCCAGATGCAATGGTCCCACATGAGTTGAGGTTTTATTGAATAATAATACAGGTTGTACACTTTATATGATAATGATCACAAGGTCGTGCACTTATGGACAGAAGCTAGAGAGTGTCTTGAAAAACAATGATAGTACTTTGTGTAGCCGCCTATAGCAGCGATGCTGTCCTGCAGACATGCATGTAAAAAATTAAAAAGATGTCAAATGTCTTCTTGGGGAATAGTGTTCCATGCTAATTCCACCTGTTTGTTCAATTGGTGGATGCTTGTTTCTGGTATTGCAGACTGCACCAAATGTTATTTCATCAAATCCCACACTTGCTGAAGAAGGGAAAGGTCGGGCGATCGTGCTGGCCTGGGGAGTTGACAAACACCTTCGAGAGCAGGTTGGGTAACACGAGATGTGTGTTTATGGGCTTTCTCCTGCTGGAAGAGGAAATCTCCTTGGAATTGTAGGAACGGCAACAAAATGGGCTGGATGATGTTCTGAATGTAGCATTCACTGTTCAGTATTCCCTTAAGAATCAACTTAGTAATGCGGTCATTGTTGGCTATTGCCCCCAAGACCATGATGCCAGGAGTTTGTCCTGTGTCTTGCTGCCATACACACTCTGGTTGTTGCCACTCTCCTGTTCGATGCCACACTCAAGAACGACCTTCACTGGTGCCAATGCAGAATCTGCTCTCTTCACTCAACACAACTCTGCGCCGTTAATCCCTCCATTTGCATTGTTACTGACACCATCCGAGATGGGCTGCACAATGACGAGGTGTGAGTGGAAGCCTGACGAGCGGCACCATTGATCGTAGCCCAGTATCCAGCAAATGGTTCGTGATGGTCCTAGCAGACCTTCTGGGTGTAACAGTGGCCGTAATCTGTGCGGTGGTCGCTGTGCGATCAGCATTGGCTGCTCATCTGTTGTGGTGGTCCAGGCAGAAATATGTATACTGCTGCCATCCGGAACCAGGTTGACGAGTATGTGCACCATCGTTGGACCACCTGCGCCACCAATGATGCACAGCATACACTTCATGTCCTACGTGTTGGGCGATTCTTCGGAAGGACCATCCAGCCTCCCTTAGGATCATAATATGACCTCTTTCGAATTCCGTTAATTGCACAATGTGTGGCCATTTATGCCATCGTGGAAGGTCTACAATTCTTACTACACACAGGCTAATGCTTGAAACAACAGACTACTATTTCCCCGAGTCAACTATAGTTGTTTTGGACTAAGCAGTTTTATATCTAGGTTATTATTCCTACTCTGTCCACAGAACAGCACTGTTAATTCTTGCATGTACTGGCCTGTATCAGTGCCCCATGCACATACGTTGTTTCTATGTCACTGCTTTAGTGGTGTTAATTTTTCATTTTCACAGGAGTATAAAGTGATAGCAGTTCATCTGGATATTGTAGTCTGCTGTATAGTTTTAAATTCAGTCCAGTTAAAAGGCATAGTATGACAAAGAAATGCAAGATATTTTCATGGTACTCAGCGAAAATATTATACCAGACAATGGGAAATAAAATTCTCATGCTGAATGGCCCTAATTAAAAGGGTAAATAACCTCTAAGAACTGAGGTTTCGCAATAGTGTTACTCAGCACAGTCCAACAATCATTTAAAAAACTCAATGAATTTTGTGGCATGCAAAACATCAGTAATATGAAATTCTTGTAACATTTGTTCAAGGGGGTGAAGGATCTTTCGTAAAACCCGTGAAGGTACAGGGAATGCACTATGATAAACAGCAGTTAATATGATTACTTGGGACACAAATAGAGAATTTGTATGTTTGAACAATTATAGACATACACCATTGCGAACACTTTGTTGTAATATCAGAAAATCTACTATGTAAAGTAAATAAACATAAATTAGAAATATAGATAAATTAAATAGTAATGAACGAGCTTTGTTTGGCTGTTGTTCACAAACATTAAACAAACATATAATTCCAATAATGAATTAAGCCAGATAATGACACAACACAGCAAAAATGTAATATACATATAATTCAGAGCAGGAATGTAGTCAGATGACACCAGAAAAACAACACAACAAGATATGATGGCCAAAGAGACACACAAGTATGGAACATGAAAAATGTTAGTAAAACAAATTAACAGGTCGAACAATGAATACAGCACAAACGAACACAATAGCTGGAATAGTTTTAAATATGGACGAAACGACGATAATACAGACGAACAATAGCAAGCTACCTTCGACAGCCATAGGTGCGACAGACAAACACAAGTGAAAGAGATTAGATTTTGGCATAATAATTTTGTAGAAAAAATCAAAATGTTAAAAGCTACGTGCTGCAAAATAAAATGAAAAAGTTATAAGTAACTTATATCTTTAGCTAAAGTTACTAATATGAAGAAATTTTTAATCAAATATTTTATCAATATGCTAGTGCTAGCAAAAATCAGTGATGCATGCTTACAGATTGAGGATGGGTATCTGTAATAAATGCAGGTGTATGGTACATATGAAATTTCTGATATTTATTAATAAGTCAATGTTGGAAAATCAATCATAATTTCTTAGAGCATATCATGCATTGTGTTAGGGAATCTTTAGTAAATGCAGGTGTATGATACATATTCAAAGTAAGACAAAACTGGTTGCATCAAACATGTATGTTTCTATTGCATTGCAAATTGCGATTGGGTATCTGTAGTAAATGCAGGGGTATGGTGCATAGACAAATTTTTATGGGTACAAGGTTAATGGTAAAATTAAATTGCTTTTAACAGTACACAATCTTGTGATTGCAAGTTCTAACAGAAATTGCTTATAAGAAATATATTGCATGTATGGTGTGTGTAGTTTTATGATGCAAGAAACTAATTGCAATGAAATAATTAATATTTGGTAAGATGTTTTGGCATGGTGAGCTAGTGTTAATCAGTCTGTGTGGGTGGCTGGTCTAGTCTGTTGCCTGATAGGCTGGTATGGCCTTTTGGTATGGCTAGCTGAACCACAAAAATTAACCAGAGAAAAAAACTGATAATTAAACCAACAGCGAGGACACAGGACGACGAAAAAATTATTTTACAAAAAATAGTTAAAAGTCTTTACAAAGTTTCGGGGACTGGAATTGTCCCTTCTTTTAAATATTTTGTGTTATGATTTTTTTTTTGTTGTGTCTCCTCTATTGGTTTATCTATTATCTTCTCTGGATATTTTTGTGTTTCGCGTGTTGTTCGTAGTGTTGAGTTATTTGGTTTTATAATCTGACAAGGAATACTTTTTCTTGTCTTGTGTTTCGTTGTGGTTTTTTTGTGTGTGTTTTTAGTTTTCATTATTTAGTTGTGGCCACTGATATGGTTTTTTGAATTGTTTTGTTCACTTTTGTGCTGTTTTCGTTCTTGTAATTGTGTTGTCATTCCTTTTAGTATATATATACTAGCAAACCCGGCGAACTCCGTTTCGCCACCAGATGGCTTCGTTTTATGCAACATTTTGTTTGGTGATTAAAACATGAAGAAACATTTTTTTTATATTTGAAAAGGAAAAATTTTATTTCATTTCACAACAGTAATGAATTGAACTTCTCTAAGTAAATGAAAGTGAATCCAAAGTAAATACGTTTCATTGAAGTGCTCTTTGGTAAACCACATTTTTTGTTTTTTGGTCTGACGTTAACACAAACAAAGCGGATGGTTTCCCAACTCGTGAACACGCAACGTATAACTGCCCATGTGAAAAACAATGATTTTCTAAATTTATCCCGCAAACACTAAGCGATTGGCCTTGCGACTTGTTAATTGTCATTGCGAACGCAAGGCGAACTGGAAATTGCAATCGTTTGAAGTCAAACGGAAGATCAGTCGGAATCATTGGTATTCGAGGAATACATACATTTTCACCTGCGTACTTTCCGTTAATAATGGTTGCCTCAATCAAATTCGGCATAAGTCTTTTTACCGAAAGTCGAGTACCGTTGCAAAGTCGCGGTGGATTCAAATTACGCAATATCATAATAACTGTACCAACTTTGAGTTGCAAGTTATGTGGTGGAAATCCTGGTAACTCCAGAGAGTTCAAAAACTCCGTTGGATAATTTACTACATCATCGGGATCTCTTATGGAATCAACGGATTTGTATGTCACCAAATCGCCAGCAATTTTTGATTGAATGGTGAAATTCAGTGCGTGTACATCATTATTCTTTGCGGCAAGAATTGCTCGTTGACTTAACCAAGCATAATTCTGATAATTCTCACTAATGTTTGGGAAAACATTTTCAATAAGAGCTAATTGAGAGTCTACAAATCGGCAAAATTCGTTGGTAAGAGTAATTAATCCAGATGTCGCATCAACTGGGACTTTTCCATTTCCAACAGCTAACAATTGTTTGGAAAATTGTGCAGCACTTTGATCATTTTGAAGTTGAACTCTCATATTAGTGGTTAGCGATAATGTTTTTACGTTATTCCATAAAGGTGATGCCTTCAGGCAAGCATTCAATTCATCTGCAGGCGTTCCACGGGGAATTACTGGCAACGTCTGCCTGAAATCGCCTGCCAACAATATCATCAAGCCGCCAAAGATGTTGTTATTTCGCCGAAGATCCTTCAGTGTGAAGTTAAGTGCTTCAAGTGATTTCTTATGTGCCATTGTGCACTCATCCCAAACAATGAGCTTGCATTGCATCAACAATTTTCCCATTGCACTGGATCGGGAAATATTGCATGTTGGAATATCAATTGTGTTTAAATTGAGTGGCAACTTAAGCGCAGAATGTGCAGTACGACCGCCATCTAGAAGAGTCGCCGCAATTCCAGATGATGCTAACGCCAAAGCTATGTCACATCTTGATCGAATAGTGGCCAAAATAAATGAAATGACAAATGTTTTCCCTGTTCCTCCAGGTGCGTCCAGGAAGAATAGACCACCAGTATTATTGTCCACCGCTTGCATTAATGTTTCGTATACTTGTTTTTGCTGTTCATTCAGCAACGGCTCATTATTTCGAACGAATTCCTGCAATGAATCAACATTGTATTGCAGCTCTCGATTTAATTCTTGGTTGAATGCATCGTGCATCGATCGATTTGGCGCAATCATTCCTACTTCAATCAGTAGCTTGTTTGCAATAGTCAAGCATTGATCCTCAATCAGAATCAATCCTTCATTGTAGATTTCATCGGTTATTTGGATGTCAGGATTATTCGTTTGAATGCGCAAGCGATGCAAGATATCTTCACATATGTCGTCTTTGTATTTGTTCCATAACTGAATTGGTTGTGAAGGAAAACATGTGGTGATGATAATTGCGAACAGCGTTCGTATTTGGTACGCATTTGATGAAACAACTGAATCCGCAAGTGTTAAATCCCAATGAGAATCGTTCTCCAGCAAACCCAATAGTTGACATGCTTCTCGATATGTTTGGCATTGGTGGCCATTCACAGTTTTCAAATGCGCGAATGATTTTGGTCCACGTACATGTACCAACAGCAGTCGCAAATAAAAACATTCATCATTTCTAGGATGAACAGTATACATGCGACCTAGTGCATCAGTGGAAAACACCTGTGGCCAATCTGGAACTGGGGTTCCTTGTTTGCGACGTTGGAATTTCTTTGTTGATTGATTCCAAGTGTAATACTTGGGCATTTCAACGTACATCAGCGTCGCTGCGAATGGATCTGCTTCACATATTGCAAAGAAGCTAGTCAATGTTGTCGATGGTGGTCTCTCAGCTCGTTGTGCCGCATTAGCCTCAGTGAAGTAAACTCTTTGGCCATTTTCCAAATGCACTGCTAAATGTACAACTGTGGGATATCTTTCATGAATTTGAAATGACAATAATCGCCACAGTGCTTCATTAGTACTGACGTATCTGCCCATTTGGAAGTTGCTGATTTCGTCATTCGCATTTTCCGACGCAATACCAAACACAGCCATGTCGCTGCCTTTTGTGACGTACTTGCACAAATATTTGATTGATTTGGCCGAATGACAACTCTCAACGTTTGCATGTGTTTCGAAAATTCGTGATAGCAGCGGGCAATATGGTACAATGAATTCATTTCCGATCTCAATCTCTTGATTTTGAACTTTAACTTTGATAGTTCGACCATTATCTTCTTTTGAACGCCGACGATAAACTGGATATCCATCGTTCCCTGTGACTGTTTCAGCAACTAACGGTCGCGGATATCGTTTTGTGCACTTTCCATCAGCCATGCAAGGCGATAATGGATTTAATGCACCGCACGGTCCATGGACCATCTGTGTCGTCACAATGTCGTGTAGATGGGGATCAGTGACTGGATCAGGAATTTCAGCTGATATGATGTCATCCACTTCATTTGAATGTAATTTGTTCAGCAACCAAATTAGGATATGAGCATGCGGTAGTCCACGCTTCTGCCATTCCACCGAGTACATATAACAACGTGTGTCACCAAAAACTCGATACTTAGTAAGCACATCCATCATAACCTTGAGTTTTTGCTGAAATACTCTGGCGATTATGTCATGGCGATCTTGCGGTTTTTGGCCCGGTTCCAACTCACGTTCAATTTCCGTCCACTTCGGATTGCATGTGAACGTAATAAATAAATCCGGAGTTCCATAATTTCGCACGTACGTCATAGCGTCTTGAGCGTATTCGTGCATGTGGCGTGGGCTTCCGATATAAGATGATGGGAGAATCGTCAGACGTCCAATATTCTGAACATCACCATCTGAATGAATAGCATCACGCAAGTGTATATAGTCCTCAGATCGTAGCTTTGCCTGATTGAATCGGATGAACGCTAAACGTTCGGTCTCGACTTTGACATACATGTCGACAGCGAATTGCTGGAATAGCCGACGGCACTTCAGAATGACATTCTCCTCATGTGTACGAATCATCATACGATACGCATAGTAATTCATTGCGCTTAGATTTTTATTCGTTGATACGCCTGAAAATGCAAAATTAAATGAATTGTTAATGGAAACCAATAATAGCAATAATAGCAATAATAATAGCAATAATTAGTGTGTGAATATTGTACCTGTAATTGGATCGACCATCTTCGACGTGATGTCGTATCCGTCTTGCCCTTGCCAATAAATGATTGGATATTGTAACGCATCGTACAAACGATGTGTCTCGTTTACACGATGCATGATATTGCTTCTTCGCTGAACGACAATGTCTCGCGATTTAGTTGGATCGCCAACAATAATTGCAGCAACATCATTAACGGTGGGTGCATTGAATCTTCGCACATGTTCACCTGTTGGGGTACAATCCGCTCTTATGACAAATTTGTGCGTATCCGATGGCATTCGTTCCAATGCTGTTTTGAACATATTAACCACAGCATTATTAGCGTGAAAAAATGCTTGCAACTGTTCAATAATTCGTCTCTTTAACTGTTGTGTTCCCTGTATATTGCACCGCACATTCAGCTGATCCACCATCGACGAAATGAAATATATTTGCAGAAATTGATGCGGTTCATCTGGTGTTGGCACCATTGAACCATGCAAATGATATATTTGTCCTTGTATCTGTAATTGCAAACAAACATAGTAAGTTGTAAGTTGTAACATAGGTGTAACATAGGAGTGATTGGTTATGTGTGTTGTATCTTTTACCTTGCAAGTCGGCATGAAGCCGCCTTCTCGAATGATATTAGCTCCAAAGGAAGTCATGCGAAAGCAGTTATTGTATTCAAGGATGTGTTGAAGAAAATGGCTGGAATCGGGATCACTTCCATCGAACAATGGTTTCAGTGGCTGTGGTGGTGTAAGTAATGGATCCAGTTTGACTTTTCCACTTGCGCAGCACAATCCAGCCGTTTCTCTTTTGAACTTTAACGCATTGCAATATCGGCATATAGTCGTCATTGGTCCAATATCTAAATTTTCATCATCACTGTAGTTCGCAGTGGGATCATATTGGAATGCCAAGCGATTGTATGATGCCAATGATCTTCGTGTGCTCACGCGTTGTCTCAATCGGGCATTTTCTCTTATTATATTTTGACTTTCTTCGCTTAAGTTCTGTGAATACACTTGTTGCTGGCTTGCATGTCTCGTGCGGCGGCCGATGTTCGCACGTCGTCCTCTAGGCATTTTGGACTATGGACAGAGTGGTGAATTTAACCTCAAATGCACGATCCACATAATTTACACAGTTCAACTTACCACCTTAAAGACAAATGCCTGCTGTTGAAATTGAATAAAAATTTGCACAATACACGTGATTGATTTGATGGTTTCCAATTGAAATGTTAGGAAACGAATAACTTATTTTTTTTACTTTTTTTTCACAATTGTTTGTCACATGAAAGTTTGTCACATCACTGAGCAGAGAACAATGAGTAGCTGTCAAACAATGTATCACTCACCGGCGCCATCTACTTGATTTGTAGTACATGCTATGTATCAGAGATGGCGCTGTATGTAAAAAAAGATTTTCCCGCTTTTCTGTTAAAATTTTTCCTGAATTTTCTTTGCTATAAACCTCACGGAGCCCGAGACCTTTCCAACGAATGCAAAACCGTGGAAATCGGTTCGTGCGTTCTGGAGTTATAGCGTCAGGAAGGAAAACCCGACTTATTTTTATATAGTAGAGATATATATATGTACATATACATACATATGTGAAAGTGCTGTGTGTTTTATTCTGGCAAACTAGTATGTAAGTTTTCTGAGAGTGCTCCCATATTTTTTACATACAAATTGTATAGTATAAGGCCTTTTGTGGGCACAAGCTAGGCTTGTTACTGTAAGGCAAACTGTTGGTTAACCCCTCATTCTATCTATTTAGCCGTCAGGCGAGTTGTCAGAACTCATATTTGTTTTATACCAACTCCATTTCGAAAATCTCTAATTTTTATCAAATTGAAAAAGTTATTTTTCCAATCATCGGAATAGCTACATGCATAATGCAGGACTTTGACTTACTTCCTAATTTATCAAATCGATATTATTTATTAAAAAATTTCAAGTTCTCCAGTTTAAAAAAAAATGTAATTTAATTTTATATCTGTAAATGCAGTACAATAGCACTTATTACAATACTTTTAAAATAAATTTATTTTTATTCTGTGCCTTTTATATATTAATTATATTCTCGCAAATAAAGTAAACATTAAATAAAACGCAGTATTTATTCATGTGCATTTTTTTGTTCAATTAATTTTATATCCTACAAAAATAGTCGCACATACCCCCGAAAAAAATACAATATTCTTCAATATAAAATATATTTGCTTCTCAATATATATGTATCATGAATTTAGGTTACAATCTTTATTTACACTCGTGTTATCATTGTGCGAAAATATTGTGCCACTTATTAAACTGACACAATGTGCTGGGTGTATTATGTAGGTAACTGCATGTTTGAGGTCATGTACCAAAATCACAAGAGACCTGATTGCAGTAAGCCTGGTATTGAGGTACTGATATCGACTTAGTGATTCAGGCAAATACTCTGATGGACCTGTTAGAGATGTAGGTACTGGAGCTAAAGAAGCTGGTAACTCTGGCAATGGCGTTATAGGTACCGCAGCCGAAAAGTTCGATATCTTCATTGAAGATTTCGTAGGTGCCACAGTCAAAGAAGGCGATGGTACTGTACCATCTGTAGATGATCGTGCTGCACTGGTGGCAGTAGATGCTGGCGGTGATGGAGGTGTCGCAGATGAAGAAGTCCATGGCACCATACGAATCTTAAACGATGGTACTGCATTGGTGGAAGTAGATGTAGCTACTGATGTGGGCATCTTAGCCGAAGAAGTCGATGGCGTTGGTAAAACAGGAAGCATATCGCTCGAAGAATAAATCGATGGCGAGAAACCATTGGTGGTTTATATCCACTCCACTTTAACAAAACTGACCATACTTTATGTAGTGCAGAAGCTAGACGAAACGATTCAACTTTCACATAAGCTGTTTTCAAACTAAGTTTCTCAGTTCACCCCCAATAACTACCTATAATATACCTTGTATGCAGGTCCTACGATGTCATGTTGACATTGAACCAATCATACTACACCAATAAGACATTGTGTTGACATCAACCAGCCAATCACCGAGTTCCCACATGATTGAAGCTGGTCAGTCACATGCAAGCATTCAGACATCATAAGCAAGAATCAGTCTGCAGGAGTGAGTCTTTATATCAATCTTTTCATCAATCTCCCAGTCTTTCCACAAATATTTCACAATCTTTCGCAATCTTTCTATTCATATTTCGCAATTTTTCGATCAATCAGCACCACAATGAGCTCCACAATCGCTCCACGTGCTCAACAATCAGGGACCAATAAAAGGTCATTTAGGGAGCATTAGGGATAATTTAGAGGTTAAGAGGTAATTAGGGGTCATTTGCGGAGCAGGAGGGGTCATTTAGTGGTCATACAGAGCAGAAGGGGTCATTTTTCAGTGCAGGAGGGGTCATTTGTGGAGCAGGAGGGGTCATTTGCTGAGCAAGAGTGTTAATTTTCAGAGGAAGAAGGGTAATTTTCGGAGCAGGAGGGGTCTCTTTTGGAGCAGGAGGGGTGATTTGTAGAGCAGGCGGGGTCATTTGCAGAGCAGAAATGGTCATTTCGGGGTCATTTGCGGAGCACGAGGTGTCATTTAGGGATAATTTGCAATGCAGAAGTGGTCATTTAGGGATCAGTTTCGTGAGGGGTTAGTTTGGCAGTAGTCAGTTGTCTACTTTAAGTGTTATTATGCTTTCAAGATAAGCGAAGAACTTATCCGGAATAAACTGTTGAAGATATAACTGCATTGGTAATGTGATCAATGTACTAGATAGAAATGTCTGGTTGAATGGAGGCATGAAAAAGCTTAAATTTCACTAATTAAATTGTTAGTAAGTGTATGTGTATATATATATATATATATATATATATATATACATAACAATAGCTATTACAATTACATACACATGTTGCTACTCAGAAAAATCCTTCAGTTTTTTCTTGAAGATAGCACAATCCAATTATTGTAGGAAGTCTACTATAGAGCTTACCACTATGAATGTACCTTCTCCCTCTTCTGGAAAATTACATGGAAAACAGTGTTACTACTGTGGAAAGATCTTCAGCAAAAGCTGCCATGCTCGGAAACATAAGAGAACCGCCTGTACAAAGAGTCATTTTCGCCCGATAAAGCATTACGACAATGACCACAAGCAGTTTATGCAAGGTGATAGATTGAAGAACCACACCAAAAACTTTAAGAATTCGTATTTTGAGAGCCAGCAAGTGTTGCCATCAATACCTCTTCTGCATCGGTGGATACTGATTCGTCAGGCGATTATGACGTGACAGTTAATGCTAATGATGTAATGAGAGATCTACGATGCATAGTAAAGTGGGTGGATGGTGAGGGGGATGAGCTATGGTGAGTAAGTGTTGGAGACGGTGGAGGGCTAGAGTCGGGTGATGGATTGGTGGCTTGTGTGGATGTTGATGGCGGCTGAGCTATGGTAGTTAAATGGCGAGGGAAGTGGAGCGACGAGATGTGTGATGGCCTGGGGCATGAGTTGGGGTGGGTGGTATGTGTGTCATGTAAATCAATCATTCGCTTTGTGGTTAGGGAGATTAATCGGCTATATAGCCAATTAAATATAGAGGTGGGAATTCAGTCGGCTGCTGATTGTTGTACTAGGGAGTGGCTGTGCTCTGCCATCTTTAAGAGAATGTAACCCTTAGTGTCACACACATCATACTTGGTTTGTTGTAATAGGCATGCAATTTGTTCCTCGATACTTGTTTACATTTTTTTAGGATTTCATTAGATTTTTCTTGATTTTTTGAGTTTCAGGTCAATAGGTCTAAGGTTACGGCTACCAGCATTCAACACAGGTGCCGGATTCAGTAAAGTAATATGTTCGTAAACGTTTATTAGTTTATTTCGGTTTTTACGATTTTTTTCTAAATTTTAATTTAAAGGTTTTTGGGGTCAATTTCCAAGTCGTCAACAACCAACCATTTTGGTAAGGGGTCATCAATGTAAGATATCCCTTGAATTTTAGAATTAATAATTTTTTTGTGATTTTGTCGATGATTTTATGATTGAAATGTTGGTAGGTAGTGGTAGAAGTTGGTGGTTAGGGTGATGAAATCGTGCCACGGCCTGGCGGAGTGAGGTAAAATTATATGTTCCACAATTTTTAAATAATTTTTTTGTGATTTTTCTCGATTTTATAATAATTGCTAGCTAGTCGTGATGGAGAGGGGAGAGGTGAGGATGGTGGGATGAGTATGAGGTTAACGTTATATGTTCTTGAATTTTTTGAATAAATTTCTCGACTTTTTTGCAATAATTCTGCAATTTTTATGACTAGGTGTAATGTGGTGAAGGGGTGGATGGTTGGTTAGAGTGATGGGAGGAATGTGAGGTTAACGTTATATGTTCCCCGATTTTTATAACTTTTTCCATTTTTTTTATTTTATAATAATTACCTGGTGATGTGGTTAGAGAGGGGGTTAGGTGAGGGAAATGGGATGAGCAAGAGGTAAGGTAGTGTAACATTATATGTTTTTCGATTTTTTTAGATTTGTTTTCAATTATTTTCAATTATTTTATAATCATTTCTAGGGGGTAAGGGTGAATAATTATGAGATGAGCGGGAGGGGTGGAAGAAGAGGGTGTGGATGTGACAGGCGTAGGATGAAGATCGGGGGAGGGGGCCGGGTCCTCTGATCCTCCCCAGTTCGCTGGACCTGGCTCGGAGCCACGAATCCTGTTTTACTGATTTGAGGATCAAATGGCTCACTCTGCTAAGAGCCTCGAATCGTCTTGCTCGCCTGAGGACTTTTTGGCTCTTGCTTCGAGAAGCTTCAAATCCGCTATCCTCATTTTTCCAATTTTTTTTTTGGAAATTATTTGGTGAAAAATGTAATTTTTTTTGGTAAAATAATTTATTTCGAAAGAGACTTTTTGGAAAAACAGGCAATTTTTTCCTGAAAAGATTGCCGCTGGCCGACCAGAATGACAGAGCAAGAGGAGACATCATCCAAGATGTCCGGCGGCTCCTGGCTCCTGATGCATGATGCATGCCTCAGAGCATGCTACTTATGCTCTGAGGCAGAGCATGAAGCTCTGAGCATTCCTACGCTACTTATGCATGCTAGGAATTGGCACAACACATACGTGATGTAAAACATATTTTTAGTTCAAATCATATATATCATATCAAAGACAAAAAACATAAACATATAATATTGCTTTTAAGTAACAAGTATTTCATTGTTTATGGTATTTTCAGCTTATTTGCAAAGCTAACTTATAAAATAAGCAGAAAATTATCACTTGCTCGAACCATTGACCTGTACATTCACTAGTGTAATTTACTTAAAAAATTTTAAAATAAAATATATAATATGTAAAAAAAATATTCTTCTTAATTACATACCACATGTGTGGTGACTCTACTATTCAGTGTCCATAATATGGTGCAGTTTTCTATGTGATTGAGGGCTGAATAGCTTAATCATGCAATTTTTCCTGCGGTACACAGCGATGCGACCAGTTTAAATTTCTCTTTTAAAATGGCGATATTCTGAAAAGACATTAAGATTTGAAAAGTATAAAGTCAGCAGGTAAGAAACGATCAATACAAATGGTTGGTGACTAATTACCAAATTAATTATATCTGAATAAATGAATATTCGATGTTATTTTAAAATCTTATGTGATCGGAAATAACTTTGTGGGCACGAAAGAATATGCCAGGAGCAAAAGTTATCAAAAACTAATCAGTCAATTAGGGAAATTAAGAAAAGAACATTAAAGAAAGTGTTTGGTTGGAGTGTACCTATAAAAGTCTCAACTTTTATTGAAGATATCAAACAAACATCATTCAATACTGCAAATATAGGTACCAATGTACAGCGCTAATAGAAATCCCGAGACTAGGGACGCACTGAAGGAAAAACATTGTCTTGAAGAAGGGAGTATATGCGATGGGTTCTGGGTGGATGCTTGTCACCATATATGAAGATAATATTAATTCCATGAAAAGTGTATGTTTTGCGGTAAGTAATATGAAAACTGTAAGGGTTTTGCTTTTTTTATATTTGTAGTCTAATGTATGTAAAATAAATATATAAATATATATATATATATATATATATACACACACAATTTCAACAAAAATTATGTTTTATTTCTCACAAGTGCTGTACCCTAATCATATAGCAAGCCTACTTCTCTTATATATGGAATTTTATAGTCTTAGTCTTTAAATTTGTCACAATGAAGTTCTTGAGGCTGAGGATCAGAGGTTCCGGCCATCATCTTGGGTGATGTCATGTTGGCCTTATTGTTTACATAAGCAATTTTATTCTATCCACCCACTTGTTTTCCATCATCTGCCATCTTACGTATTTCTTTTGTAATTTGTTTTTTCACCCATAGTATTTCTTTATGACCAGTAGGAATGCTCCACTCGGCTCATGTGAAATCTTTGTTTATGACTGCGAGAGGTACTGTCATCAGTTATTTTCAATCTTTAGACCACCATCTGTGTTTATGAATACTAAAGCATTCCGCTGGTATCTTCCATGTTTCTCTCATCGCCAGTTAGATGGAATTGTTTTCTCACATGTAAAGTCATGTCGTATGATATAGAGTAATAGGTACTGTCGCTATTTCATGCATATTTATCATAATTCAACTCAAGAAACTCTCGGAAGAGCGGAACGGCCATGGTTCGCCGACCAGGTATCGTAACTATTTGAGCTATTGGAACATACAGAAATGCAAGGCTTTAATTGAAATATATGAAGCATTGTGTACATGATGAAGAACGGAAATTAAGTTATTGTAGTCATACCCATGCATATTCGAGAGGAATGTGCCGGATATTACAAATAAAAGAGTCTGTTTAATAAAAGAGCATGTTTATAACATAACGTATATATAAATATTATATTATTAAATTTTTTATATTTTTATAATTCATGTTATGACTAAAATATAACGTTTATAAAATGTAAGTATTTTTTTATAATCATAAGAGTTTATTTATTATTTATCTGATACAAAATACAATTGTGCATGTAAAATCTCCATCCACATTCTTCCACTACTAATTGAGATATTACGGCAAATCTGCTAACTAAAGTTTGTGTGACGCCATCATGTTTGAATTTTTCAATTTATAACCATTAAGTATTTAAAGGGTTGATATGAGCTGTACGGATAAACTTCTTGATGTAATTCCTCATTAAAAAATAGGTCGAAATTAATACACGTCTTAAAGCCTAGGTATATTTTGAAGGGGTGAAAATCGCCCTTGAAAGCATAGTTGAAGCAGATTATTTTGCTAGTAAAACAGCCAGAATAAACGATAACTGTCTGAGTTTCAGGATACTGCATATTGAACGAGGAAGTAGAAAGCACAAAAATATGGGCTCCAATATCAACACCCATCCATGAAAAGTAAGGGGTTGGCAGCACATTTGTGCAATTGAAAATGTAACTGTTTCACTATGTTTGATGTTTCCTGTAGATTTGAATTCTACAGTACATGGTGAATAAAAATTCTATTTTGTGTTTTTAAGGTAAATGCCGCCGTTTTAAAGAAATTAGCATAATGTTCCAACAACGAATTTCAACGTCTGGCACATTGCAACACATTTGCTGTCGCTGCATGATGTTGCGGTTTTAAATGACACCACGTAATGCTGGAACAAGTCGTGTTTCTTGTGTTATCCATACCTGCCCCAAAAAACTATCGCTGATATATAAGTAGGGCCCGTGGTGGCGCTGCGGCCAGACTGCTCGCCTCCCACCATGGCAAATCGGACTCGATTCCCGGCGGGGTGGACACGAATTAATTCGTATCTGGAAAAAGGGGCAGACGTTACCATTGGCCACGGTTTTTTTTTCGGGACATACCGGCTTCTTTACAATGTAATTTCGCCATTGCTCCATCTCCACTCTGCGTGACCTTTATTGACATAAATTAATTGATAGATTATGGCGGCATTTAGCTTAAAAACCAGAGGGAAGTTTTGTTCAGCATGTACGGTAGAGTACAAATCCATAGGAAACAACAAACAAAGTGAAACAGTTATATTTTTATTTGCACAAATGTTTTACCAACCACGTCCTTTTCATGGATGGGGTTTGATATTGGAGCCCATATTTTTCGTGCTTTGTACTTCGTCGTTTAATAATGCAGTTTCCGGTAACTCTGGCATTTATCGTTGATTCCGGCTGTGGTACTAGCAAAAAACCTCTGCTTCAACTCCACTTTCAAGTGGCGCTTCACCCATTCGGAATAGACTTAGGCTTCAGGGCCTATGTTGTGTATATATTTTTGAGCTATTTCGTGATGAGGAATCACCTCACGAAGTTTGTCGGTACAGTTAATATACATCCTGTATTTTTATACAATAATTATTATTCTACATGTCAAATCACCAGGCTCTTCTTCCCAATACCTATTATAATATGTCGGCAGGTACGCTACCTTAAGTATCTGCTTTAACCATTAAATTTGGAAAAAATGTATACGCATAAATTATTTTATACAAAAAGTATTGTACGTGAAATACGACCAGACTCGACAGTTCTACTAATTTACGGCTGGTGTCATCCCAGCCGTTTTTGAAACGTTTTGTATAGAAAAAAATTAATATATATCGATGTATATACATTATTTTAATACAATATGTATTGAACTTGTCACAATTCCAGACTTGTCATCACGTTTGCTAACTTACGTTATGTGTATCCTGCCCGTCGCTATATCTGTCTTTGGAACTATTACCTACAATCTTTGAGTTGCAACATAACTGATATCAAGACATGGTTTTTCACCATTGTTATTGTCGACAAGCAAATGTGCAATCCAAATGAGTATTAATCTGCCCATGAACGCCGGTAACGGGAGAGTAATTCTTACCTCACAGGTTAGCTGTAAAGCTGTTTTTCTTGTGCATCATACATTTTTCTAACACACGCAAGTCTCCCCTGAAGAAGTTTGTTACATATGGGCACAGGAAACAGATTTAAATTGTTGCAAATAATGCAACAAATATATATTTTAAAATTTAACAATATGAGAGAAACATATGCAGCTACATAATTTAATTTTTAAAAAACTACAGACAAGCACGATTTTTTTCTGCCCAAATAGCCACTGTGAACCACAAAGTCTTGAAAACCTGTGTGACACAAATATTTATTCTTAAAAACTTTCTTCCCGTCTCTGAAGTAGAGAGAAAATGTGCATCGGAGAACAATGTTGGTTGGTGGTGGATTTGCGCATTTGTCCACCGTCTTGTATTTTGTCACATTATGGCCACCTAATGGTTGAAAATGACAGTTTTTCCCCCAAAATGGTTTATTTTGCTTTAGTAAATTCCAATATCGTCCCAAATATTTCAATCGTTCCCCCAAAATCCCCCCGAAATTTCCAAAAACAATTGTGAAAAATTACTAGCGCCACAGTACATCTGAGTAGCTCCACATTGTGGTGGAATATAAAGAAAAATTTAATCGTCAGCCACATTTTCGAGTCAATAGAATATAATCAGAAAAACTGACCCGATCTGCCATGTTGGATGTGGGTGACCTTGAATTTGTCCTCAATGAACTTTAAGTCGAAAAATCCAGAATAATTTTCAAACAATCACTTTTCTCTAACTTTCCCCTATGTTGGATGTGGGTGACCTTGATGTAAATCCCCATAACCTTGAAGCCGAAAAATAAAAAAATTATTGCAAAACTTAAGCCAAAGATTATATTGCTAACACCAACCGCCATGTTGGATGTATGTGACCTAGACTATAAACTAATAAATCGATAAAACATCGTAAACATAGGGAAAAGTGGTTAAAATCGACTGCCATGTTGGATGTGGGTGACCTTGACCTTCGTTCTGTTAACCATGAACTCACAACATTGAGAAAAATCGCATAAACATTCATTAAAAATTATATTGTTAACTCCGACCACCATGTTGGAGTTGGGTGACATGTCTTTGACTCCAGCAACATTTAACTTTACAAAGTACAAATAAAGCCTTAAAGTCCAGAAAAATTACATAAGTGACCCCAAGAGTCACATTGGATGTTGTTGACATTGAGAGTTCGATTATCATAAATATAGTGGAACACAGCCATTCCTGGTAGGGCTATCAGCAGATGACAGCAATCTGCCACCTCCCATAAAAATGAATTATTGACTTTATGTAACCCATGTCCCATTTCCCCTTCCCATTACCCACACCACAACACCACAATCACACTACCTCTTTCTCCACGCAGAACAAATTACTCTCAAATATTCGACCCCCTCACCATCCACCTATCCCACCAATGCACCACCAGACTCTCCATACTCTCACCAATTTATTGCCCTAACTAACCCCTCCCACCCTTCAACATGCCTCAAAATTACCACACAACTCTCCATCCCTCACAATATACAAGCAATAGCTCTACCCCCTCTACTTAACCCCTCACTGTCCAATGCATAATCAATCCCTTTCATCCCTGCCTCCCACACTGGCTAGTTTCCTCCACTCAATTTACTCACAATAGTTCTACAGATTAGTCGTTTCCCCTCCACTTTCACCAATTAATTGCTATACCACTATTGATTACTCCCTAGAGCTCGAATACCCCTTCCCCTTACCAACATGCAACGAACCCCCTCTCAAGCCATTCTATTCAGCCATTTCCCTTAACCTACTATAGTTTAACTGCCTTTGTCTTACCACAAATTTTATTGGCCATTTAGTAGGCCCCAATTACCCCCACTGCTATAGCTCAACACTTACCATTTCCACACGAATGTGCTAGCAGGAAAAATATTTCATGGCGATGTCACATTTTCCACTTGTGATTGACTGTTGGTCATGCGACATCACGACCTCTGCAAATAAATAATTTTGCTCATGTCACACCACATCAAATTCCTTCTTATGACACAAGAGTTGATATATTACATCCTCTCTCCTGGCCTTCGTATCTATCATTCTCGTTATTTATATTGTGTTCGACTCTTTCATCATACTACTCATGTTATTATCGGCCATGCTGGTAATTACGGATATATTTTCGCACCAAAGTTAATTTCTCAAATATAAAGCACTTGTTTGAATAAGTGTGCTTTTGGTGAGTAGAGGTGAATATGAAGCAATTTTTTTATGGTGTGCCTGTGACCAGCACATGTTCCATCTTCATCTTTGGTTGTGCCACCGCTGATGCCAGCTGTAATGGAAATATTTTCGGTAATACCATTCGCAAACCATAATTGATAGACCCTTGAAACTCGGAAACAACAGGGACAGCATGAGCTGAATCATCTCAATATACACTCGCTAATTTATAGGGATATTATATGTATTATTTGCCACTGTTCTTGAATAATGGGCGATAGATTCACAAACAAAAAACCATTAGAACCACAAGGGTTGACTGTATGTACCAACCGACAAGACCTAAAAAAGTGCCGATAGCAATGGACAAGACTAAAAGACAAGGCCGACCAGAACAGACAGCCATACCAGATGTCCAGGCCAACTAGCTAGCAATGCCGATCAGTCTAACCAACAAGACCGACGCAAGTAACTATCAATGCTGACAATCGATACAGACTTACATACCAACAGACTATACCAAATGGCTATAACATTTATCCAGACCAACCACACATCAAGGCCAACTGTACAAACCAATGGAAAAGACTAACCAAACCAACCACCTACAAAAAATTAATATGTAGACCGACAAGACAAACCAACAGTTCTAACCAAAAATACAGGTGGTCCATACAAGCTAAACGCACCAAATGCCCATACACTGCAGATCAAAGGTCCAGCAATATCAACTAAGCATACCAATCGACATGACCTACTAATTAAGCCATAACAACCATATGAATTATCTACACCAGGCAACCATACAAACTAAATATATGAACAAACCATACCGACTTTTTATAGCAGCTGACCAAATCAAAACACATATCAGTCAACCAGGCCAACTGACAATGAAGGCCAACTAAATCCACCAGTGGGCAAGAACAATAAAATAAACCGACCATACCAAACGAACATACCGACCAGACTAACCAACATTGGTCAAAGAACGATCAATACTAGGCTACTACAGAGATTACCAATATCTGCTGAGCATAACAAACAACCAAGCCAATGGGCCAGCAAGGCCAAGTGGGCATACCCACGGGTATGGCAAACCATACGAACCGACCATACAAGCCAACCATATGAGCAAAATAAACTAGCCAAAAATATGAACTGACCACACCAGTCAGCCATACGAACCAACTGTAACAAACAACCATAAGAAGCAACCATATGAGTCAACAATACAAATTAACAATATCATATCATAACATAGCAGTCAGTCATATGAATCGACCATACTAAACAACCATACTAATAAGCCATACCAGCCATACGAGCATAGAATACAAAGCAACCATACAAACCAACAAAATTAACCAACCATATGAAAAAACCGAAGACGCTTACCTTATAAATCAACCAAAAAACCAACCACACAAACCAACATTAACATACGATCAAACGAACTGGCCATACCAGCCGAACAAATAAATCAACCATAATAGCCTACCATATGAGACAGTCATAACAGACGACCATTCTAACCAATGATATCAACTGTACATACGATCTGACAATACTAACCATCCTACGAGCCAATGATACCAGCCGACCATACATATAAACCAACAATAGCAACCAGCTGTATCAAGCATCCATACCAGCCGACAATAAACCATCCATACAAGCCGATCATACCACCGAACATACCAGCCAGCCATACACATCGATCTCAAAACCAGTTATACAACCAAACTTATGAGCTAACCATATGAACTAGCTGTACGAGCCAGCAATAAAAAAAAACAATACTGGCTAAAACAAGAACCGACCATGCCATCCAAACATACAAGCCAACAATATGAACTGACGATTCCGAAAGACAATTAGATCTGACCAGTCAAACGACCATCATGACCAGCCAATCATACCAACCAATCATTCTGGCCAGACCAACGAAACGACCACTCATTCAGACCACCCATTAATTGCTGTCCAAATCAAAGGACCATACCAACCGACCAGGCAAACTGACTATCCACATCGATCAATCATACAGACTGCCCATTACTAGCAGACCATACCAAACAAGTAAACCAACCAGTCAGAACAACCTACAAACCAGACCGACCAACCATACTGGCTAACCAATCAGACTGACTTCACCCAAGACTGACTCCTACCGAGACCAACTGCTGCCAAACTGACTCCCTCCAAACTTACTTTGGAGAGAACATATATGTGTAATTACGAGAACTACCCATAATAACATGCATAGTATGGTGCAAGAGCTGGACATAATATAACATAGCATAATGATAGCTATGAAGGCTGGGAGACCGGAGACACTCTGTATATCACAATAGACGAAAAACTGTTACATGGTATGACTTTAGCAACTTTTTTTATCAGCAGAGGTCACGATATCGCATGACCAACAGCTTACAAGCAAACAATGTGATGGCAACATTAAATATTTCCCCCACCAGCACACTGTAGTGGCAGTGGTGAGTAACAAATTATAGCAGGTAAATTGTGATGGGCTAATCGGGGCCGACTAAATAGCAATTAAATATAGTGGTAGAGTGGAGACAGTTGAACTGGAGTGAGTAAATGGAGCTGGCTGAATCGATTGGAGTGAAAGGGTGGTTTTTGCATGGTGTTAATTGTGGAAGGGGTCTCGAGTTTTTTCGAATAATTAGTCAATCTATTGCAACTGATTGAGGGGTGGAGGGGAACCGACTAATCAGTGGAGCAGTAATGATTATATTGAGTGGAGGAAACTTGCTGGTGTTCGTGGGAATGGGTAGGTGTTGGAGATGAGGGGGATGGGTTAAGGGTTGGACAGTGAGGGGTTAGAGAGAGGGTCGAGCTATGGTGAGCAAATTGTAAGGGGATAGAAAGTCGCATGATGGGTTGGTGCATGGGTAGATGGTAAATGAAATACTGAACTTACATGGGTAAATGGGAAGAAGGTTCAAAGTCAGATGGTGTGATAGTTGTGTGAGTGAAAGGGAAGGGAAAAGGGTACATGTGTTATATAACTTAAATTCAACAATTCACTTTGTGGGGGACAGGTATATTGACTATATAGAAAATGATTAATTGGCTTAGGTATTGAGGGGAGATACCTAATAAGTCGTCTGCTGATTGCCATACCAGGGATTGGCTGTGCTCTGCCATATTTATGAGAATCCAACACTTAGGAAATCCACATCCAACATGGTGGTTGGGGTCAATAATGTAAATTTTTTCCTTGATTTTTACAAATTTTAAGTTTAAGGTCACTGGGGTCTAGGTCACCCACATGCAATAAGCCTATTGGGGCACAAAAAAATATTAATGTTTTCCTTCAGTTTAGTGATTTTTTTTTTTNTAGGAAATCCACATCCAACATGGTGGTTGGGGTCAATAATGTAAATTTTTTCCTTGATTTTTACAAATTTTAAGTTTAAGGTCACTGGGGTCTAGGTCACCCACATGCAATAAGCCTATTGGGGCACAAAAATATATTAATTTTTTCCTTCAGTTTAGTGATTTTTTTTTTAATTCTTTAGTTAAAGGTCAACAGGGTCAAGTTCACATTCAACTGTATCCACAGGGGGGTGAGGGCCAGTAAAACATATTTTTTCCCTTGATGTGTAATGGTTTTTCTAAATTTTTGTATTCACAGACTCTGGCCAAGGTATCCACATAGAGCATGGCTGTCGCAAAGAGTATTGTATTTTTTTTAATTTTAAGATTTTTCTCTATTTTTTCAATTTGAGGTCACTCGGGACAAGTTTAGGATCGCTCATATCCAACATGGGGCTTGGTTTCAGTTTTTATATGATTATATATTGACTCCATAATGTGGAGCTACTCATCTGCACTGCACTGCTAGCATTTTTTTAATTTTTGGAAATTTTGGTTGGTTTTGGAAAAAATGGGATATTTTGGGGACAAATTTGGCATTTTCAATAGCAAAAATTTCAATTTTTAGGAAAAAAAATGGATATTTTTGAACATTCATGCAACTGTCTTGTGACGAAATCCAAAATGGCATACGTATCTGCGAATCCACCACCATTCACGGTTGTGCTCGAATGCACATTCTCTATATACTTCAGTTCACTCTTGATCCATAAAACAAATTATGTCCCTACGATGACAATCATTTTATTTCGTCTGTACAATCCATAGATTCCATCATTGAACTGTGTCGTGTACGAAATCAATGTAATTGCGAATGGCATTGTTTCGTATGTACAGCATCTCCTTTTTGTGTTTCCAAACAGATAATTGGAAATTATTGCCATTTAATTCCTTCTCTGAAAAAAGCTAACACTTTCTCTTGGTCCAATTTTCGGCAGTTCTTTCTTCATTTCAACATGGGTAACAGATTACTGTAAATTATCGAGTTTATATGTGATAGGTTACAATGCTTCCTCTAATTCCAGTGAAAGTAGCAGAAACTTTCGATATCACAATCAATACAGGTTTTGCAAATGATTGGTGTGTGTGGAGAGGAACAGACTAATCAGTGGAACTATAGTGAGTAAATTGAGTGGAGGAAACAAGTCTTTGTAAGGAGAATGGGATGGATCTCGAGGATGATCGGGATTGGTTGAGCATTTGACAGTTAGAGGTTAGGTTGAGGGAGTCAAGCTATTGCTAATAAAAGGTGAGGGGTTGGAGTGTCGTGTGGTAGGTAGGTGGCATGTATGGAATGTGAGAGGGTCACCATGCACAAGCGAGCAGCGACAAGCTAATTGCAGATGTACACCAACGAACATTTCTTTACAAAGTGGAGTTTTTATTTGAGCATTTATCAGTGAATTTTTTCACCTGACAGATTTCCGTGGGAAGAAATTATTTCTTTTTAAATAATTCCTGGCTGCTCCCTCCACTCAAAATTATTATTTTGGTAATTATTTCTGCATACACCTCTACCTGCATATACTACATGACGGCTGGAACTGCCTAAAAATGTCCAATCTTTTATCAGAGCTTGTTGTGTCAATATATAGAGGCTTTTATCCGCATTTGTTCTCAAGAAAATTTTCAATTTACACTATTTCACAAAAAGTATCTGGATACCCACACTGTCCTATAAGTGTCCCTCCGAGATACTGCGTAGTAGCAGACATTAATGCTGGGTTTAAATTACTGCTCTGAAACCTGTAGTATTACAAAAAGACGAAGTCCCTTACATGAAAAACACCCTCAAACTCTCACCCTACCTCTATCGAATTTAACTATGGCACTATACAGGTCTGCATGTAGCGTTCACCTCGAATTCACGACACCCGAACCCGCCCATTGGACTTCATGTTGTAAACCGTGACTCATCTCTCCTAATCAAGCATCTCCAATCGTCTACATTCTAGTGGCGACGCTCTTTACACGACCGAATGTTGTGCTTCGTGTTCACTGGCGAAATGTGCAGTTTAGATGTAGGTAGCTAAGATTAGATCCCCAGTCCTCACAATTCCGTTGCACTGCCATGGTGCTAGCTGCACAATTAGTACCACTGCGGAATTCACTGTTAATGGTATTGCACAGTTACATGTTATGTCCCGTATCAGCCTTCTTCAATGTTCGACAGTCCCTGTTGCTAAACACGCATGGCCAAACCGGCCATGATTTTGTTGGGGTCGTGCTTTCCCTTTTCCATTTCACAAAGCCAATAAATGACTTGGGCAACTTACACAGGGCGGAAACCGCCCTGATAGCTTACTGATGTAGCAACAAATAACTACACAATGTCCGCAGTCGGTGAAATCCCTTGCTCCGCCAATTCTGCTAGTATCACATACTACTGACCAACATCGAGCTCTCTGACTCATTTTATAGAGGTAGTTGCACTCGTAATGAAATCTAGGTGCGAGTTTTCATTTACAGTGATGTCCGTAAATTCAGATCACAAATATACACATATCAGCTAAAAACCAAAATGTATAGAAAAGTCAATATTTTGGTATTAATATATTTCTACCTACCTTGTAACTATCATCGAATAATTAATTGAAACATTTACACATAAAAATTACAAATTTTATATATATTTTGTAACAACTGTGTCACTCATGTATAGAAAGCTTTTAGAAATAACTGTAAAAAAATCCGCCATTTTGAAACTATAAATTAAGAGAATGGCTGATGAAAGTATTTGGAATTACAAGGCTTAGAAACTGTAAAATACTACTTAACAGATCCTTGCTTTTAATTATATCGCTCTAAACATTAACAACTGATTATACAAAGCTCGAAAATTATGAAAATGCAGACTGTTTTGTCTCTGTTACATGCAGAAATGCCAGCAATAAAAATATTACCTGGCCTTGTAGGAGAGATGTATCCTGCCAAGTGAGTATTATTAGGCGCCATCAATTAATGAGTGGTTTTGGCCCTTACAAAACATCGAGCTCCTGAGCATCGCAGGTGGAGTGAGGTAGAGAAAGAGTAGCAGCAGAATACAAGGGCCGGAAAACATGAGTGACCCATTGATGCGTGACAGGTATAGGGAATAGGCAGTGCGCTGTATTCACACCCTGCTATAGTTATCAAGGGCAGGCAGGTCACAACGAAACTACGCTGGGAAGAACCGAAAGTTGAGAGAAACAGGGTAAGTCCCCAGAATTAGCTGATATAAGCCCTCTACAAAGGAAACAGGGGGTCCCCCCGACGAGAATAGTGCCGACACAGCTGCCAGCAATCCCCGGAAGACGACTGCCGCACCTCTCCCTCCACCCAAGTTTGAGCGCCCAAGCAGCTGACGAGACACGAAATCCTACACAAAAACAAGTGAGGTACACATGGGATTTCTCATTTTCTCTCTCGACAAACTGCTGACAGACAACTTGAATATAGCGGGAGTTGGGTTAAATTTCGGAGCTGCCAAGGAACGGGGACAGTCGTGGTCAGTCGTTCGAGATCAGTGGTTATCTGTTGTTGACGAGGAGTTGTTCGGCAGCCGCGATTCGAGACAGAGAAGGCAGTTTGGCGAGAAGCAGTTGTATCACCGGGCCGGAGTTTGGACCCAGCCCAGGCAGTAATGTACAATCAGTTGTTCGCAGTCAGTTCTTCGGGAGCAATTATCGCCAGCCGAGACAGGAGTTGTTCGGTGGTACAGCCACAAGACGAGATAGATGCAGCCGAAAGGGAAGAAGCTAAAACGGGAGTAATCAGTTGTGTGACGAGAATGGTGCCGAGAATATGAGTACATTCCCGGAAACAAGTGGCAGCCTCAGTCCGAGAGGCGCCATTCCCCGAGAAGACGTAGTCGTGCGCCGTATGGCGACGAGGCTAACAGTCAGTCATTTAGTGAGTCAATAATGACATCACCGGGGAGAGAACCCAGGAACTTCATGTGTAAATTCCCGAGACAAACCCAGTTAAAGTGCCAAGAACTTATTAGTTCATTTCCGAAAACGTAGTGGCAGTTTCCGCATTGGGGAAGGCAGAAACGCGAGCCGGAAGCAGGATGAGGATATGCGCTCTCCAACCAGGAATGCCAGCCGGGGTTGCAGGGAAAGTACAAGCCACGGGAAACCAATCCTGAACTTCCGAGTCAGTCAAAGCCGCAGGAAGAAGCCAACTTAGTACAGCATGCCAATGAGAGCCAGTCTGAGGGCCTGAACGAGGGCCACCCAACTTACCATTCCTCAGCTACCAACGAAGACAACTCATCAAAAGCCATAGTCACAGAAAAATAGAGAAACATCTCCCTTCAACAACCTTCCCCGATGCATAGTATTCAGCCCACCAGCCCTTCCGGCCTACGACTTACAGGGGGCTCAGTCTCGCCAGTGTGTGTAAATACCTATGTGACCTTCAGACCAATAAAATTCTGGTGTGTTAAATAACGGAGAATACGAGTATTTGTTTACCTCTAACGCAACAACCTCAGGTGCCCTTAGTCTGCACCTAAATAATTTAACTATATAAACCACTAACCACCATCCTGTATGTATCAGGTGGCCTAGTAGCGACAAGTTAAAATGGCGCCCAACATGGGGCATGTTAAAGCATGGCAGGGCATGTTGAGACATAGTTAAGTCTGTATAGACTGAAACAAGAACCAGACTAAATCCGAGAGAAGCGGTTCACCCTGAACAAGCTTGTCAGACTAAAACCAGACTTCAGGGAGTCTTTAATAAAACCCTGTGGCATCCAGTTCACAACATTATGTTATGAGTCCCAACTAGCGAAGCAGGCAGCCGAGGAATTAACGGATACGAGCAGGAGGAGCAAGTGCGAGAGCATAAGGCGGGAGAGGGATAGCAAAGGGAGATAAGCGGAACCATAGGCCACAGCCCACTGGATGGCGGGCAATAAAATTGCTAGCATGACGAGAAATGACGACAGAGACGAGAAGCATGGGCGGGCGAAATAGCGAGGAGACCGAATGGAGAACGCAAGAGCGAGAAGAGGAGACGAAGCGAGGTGCAGAAATTAGCGAGGCAGAAATTAGCGAACGGGAGCAGAAAAGGAGACGAGGAGCGGGCGAAAGGCGTAGCAGTGAAGGGAGTCCAGCGAAGAAATGAGGTCACTTTCACTGGATGGTGGAAATGATATGGGGTCAGGCCATCAAGTAGACAAACCGCGCCGACAAATTACAGTAACCGGAGCGCTGGCTAAAATAAAAAAGTAGGAAAAAGTAAGTTACTAATTCCCTGGATGGTGAATAGTGACACTTTCCAAAAGAGTATGCCAGTATTTCCGCTTGCCGTAAGACCACTTGGATGAGCGGCAGGGAAAGGGCCGGAAAATTAGTTTCACTGTATGGTACAGAGACTGCGAGATAGGGGTAAAAGAAAGATGCGAAATAAACCCAGTGTTATTGCACAGGCGGTGGCCAAAGATAAATAAATACGAGTAAGGGCGCATGGAGTTAAAAGAGGCCTGAGGGCAGCTGAATCTTGACGCACGCGGGAAGCAACGTGTAAAGAAGACAATGCGAGAGAAAGCAAACATCGAAGAGTGTGGAACAACGCAAACGGGTGATGAAGAAGGCGGAAGAGCGCCGGCTGAACCTGAACATGCGCAGGGATAACCATGTGAAGAAGACGGGCGAAAAAGCGAGAGCAAAGATGGACGAGTGAAGCCAGGCGAGCGAAGAGGCGAAGGAAGGTGGGATGTGGACGCGGAGAATGTGGAGAAGGAAGAAAGGAAGAAGGACAGACATCAAGAAATATACATTGGCAGAGAGTCGAACCCAACAAACATCAGAGAGACGATGCAGTACCACGGAGACCACAGCCAATCTACAGGACGAGCCAGCAGTCCAGAGATGTCAACTGAATGAGTGGGCAAGGGACCATCCCCCCGGCAAGCTGTCCAGGTCCGCAGTGCGAGGCGTGGTGAGGCATCCCTCTTCCAGCCAGAAGGAAACAAGTACCAGGGGCAGAGACGCAATGTCTCCAGCCCCTGTCTAACCCAGGGGCCGAGAAGACATTCAACCCAAGGTAAAGTGTTTACCACACCTCCCCCTATCCCCTTTCATACAGCAACAAGGGCGAGACAGTGCAGCAAGAATATGAATATGTCTACTGAGTGCACATTGACTGATTATTTTCAGTAATTTCAAAACCGTAAGTGCTAAGTGTTGAGAGGCGTTCAGCCCGGTTCTAGAGGACATTTTTACCATTGTGTCTCACCAGTTAATTTATTGTTCACCGATGTATGTATAATGTTTAATAGCTGTTTACTGCCAGGTTTGCTTGTTGTTAAGTGAGGGAAATTATATATGTATATGTTAGGACTAGAGATCAGTCGCACTGTTTACCGGTTTCACTTTTGTTTACCATTGTATATCACCAATTAGTTTATTGTTTACCGATGTAACTAATTGTTTACCAGTGGTACCCACAAGGTTTGCGTGTTGGTATTTTATTGTTTATCGATGTTTATAAATTCTTTACCAATTATTTACCACCAGGTTTGCTTGATTTTAAGTTACCGATATTTGTTAGTGTAATATGTGTTAGAATTAGAGATTTAAGTCTCATCAGCCGAGATAAGAGTATGTGTGTTTTAGCCGCCAGAGTCAGAGTGTGTAAAAGGCCGAGAGGATGATTTTTTGTTGACAGGCATACCAGCCCTTATAACTAAAGAGTGTTTAATTCACTGCCAGGGTCAGTGTTGTGTTGTTTACTTTGCCCCCATCAGACCGCTCGTTCGGCTGCAGGAGGAGCGAAACTATAACAATTACCAGTAAGAAATACCAGTAAGATAACATCCTGTCAGTACACAGGTAATGACAGGGCGATGAGTGCGGCAGAACAGAGGAGAATGTGTAAATTTAGTGTATTAGTGTAAGAGAAGTGTCAAAAGTAACCAGAGTTACTTTGTTTGGAATTGTGTTGTAACTATAGTTCAATTTGCGAGATTCTGACTGAGACTACCCCACCCCCCTCCTTTAGAGTCGTGGAATGGAGAAGCCATGAGACAAACCAGGCCACAATCAGAGGCAAACGACCCCCAGCTGATAACAAACCTCCCGCACTAGGTCAAAGCAAGAAGAGGGGAAAAGGTTGGCTTCAGCTAGACGAGGGGAAAACAGGAGAAATAGCTAGCCAGCTGTCGCACCAGGCGCGCCCATAAAGCATTGAACAAGGACGGCGAGCGAGAGCATGCATAGAGAAGTGAGTCAGATAGAAACCAACTCATAGCCAACAGTGTTTACAGGGACCTCAAAAGCTAAGTTAGCCAGGGAGAATTGACGCGTGACAGGTACAGGGGATAGGCAGTTCGCTGTATTCACAACATTCTATAGTTAGCAAGGGCAGGCAGGTAACAACGAAACTACGCTGGGAAGAACCGAAAGTTGAGAGAAACAGGGTAAGTCCGTAGAATTAGCTGATATAAGCCCTCTAAATAGGAAACAGGGGGTCCCCCCGACGAGAATAGTGCCGACACAGCTGCCAGCAATCCCCGGAAGACGACTGCCGCACNTAGGAAACAGGGGGTCCCCCCGACGAGAATAGTGCCGACACAGCTGCCAGCAATCCCCGGAAGACGACTGCCGCACCTCTCCCTCCACCCAAGTTTGAGCGCCCAAGCAGCTGACGAGACACGAAATCCTACACAAAAACAAGTGAGGTACACATGGGATTTCTCATTTTCTCTCTCGACAAACTGCTGACAGACAACTTGAATATAGCGGGAGNACAAGTGAGGTACACATGGGATTTCTCATTTTCTCTCTCGACAAACTGCTGACAGACAACTTGAATATAGCGGGAGACGGGTTAAATTTCGGAGCAGCCAAGGAACGAGGACAGTCGTGGTCAGTCGTTCGAGATCAGTGGTTATCTGTTGTTGACGAGGAGTTGTTCGGCAGCCGCGATTTGAGACAGAGAAGGCAGTTTGGCGAGAAGCAGTTGTATCACCGGGCTGGAGTTCGGACCTAGCCCAAGCAATAATGTACAATCAGTTGTTCGCAGTCAGTTGTTCGGGAGCAATTATCGCCAGCCGAGACAGGAGTTGTTCGGCGGTACAGCCACAAGACGAGATAGATGCAGCCGAAAGGGGAGAAGCTAAAATGGTGGCCTAGTAGCGACACCATGAAACACACCATTCAATGGTAACATGAAGTGTAGTGTTTTGGGTGGCTCTTCACAATGAGGCCCTGAGTGCCAGTTGATATGAAATTAGGTGAAGATGAAGCAGTGTTGGAAAGCAAATGCATTTTAATAGGAGTGCCTTGAGAAAACAGTATGGTGACATCTGATATGTTTCCCAAATGTGACAATTCTGGTGACGACAAACTGACGACCAACCCTACTGTTTTTGCAACTAATTTGAAAGTAGCAAAATTGATAAAAATTTTAGAACATATTTTGAACACTTTTTCAATAGACATAGTTTGGCTAGCAATATTTCTAAACATTGAGACACATTTGTTGGCTCATGCATCATTTTCAACCGCATTTGTACCTCTTAGACAATGTTTCGTCCGCCTATCCTTGCCCGACATCGCCATTTATTTTACTTCGGGAAACGTAAAATACTGAAGGTGCTACACCTACCTTATTGATGTTTCACCGTTGAGGGAAATCGACGTAGTAGATGGGCTGTTCACTATGGTGAACGCTGGGCCGAAGATGATAAAGACTTGTAGTATAGGCCGATTTAATTGGGAATCTCGCTCACGTATATGTGTGGCNACGCTGGGCCGAAGATGATAAAGACTTGTAGTATAGGCCGATTTAATTGGGAATCTCGCTCACGTATATGTGTGGCCTCAACCAGGCGACTTGCTTCAACTGACGACTGTTTCTGCTTGCTGTAATGGCCGTGGTGCGTGCTAGCTTTGGGGCGCTTATTACATCATAAGACTTTTAGCGCAGACGCACGCTCCATATTAATTATGTAATTATTCTCATTGGTCAGAATGACCGTAAATGTAAAATTCATTTTAAATGTTAGTTCTTTCCTTATATCGCTATATTTCTTTTATGTATATTTTTGTAGTAAAAATAGAGCTGAAATTTCTTGGGTGAGAGAAAAACAATGGCTGCCCCTCCCAGGATCGTCAGCTTCAGTGGTGTTAGCTGAAGATAAGTAAAAGTTCTTATGTGATGTTAATGTAATGTCCTTCAGCCATTGGTTAGTTGAAAAGTAGCACATTTAAATGTAACGATGCATGAGGTTATAGAACTGAGTTGCAAAGATTTTGATAAAGTTCTTTTAAAGAAAGATATTCTTAATATTCGTTGCATTTTAAATGGGGTCTCTGCAATCACTATGTAGACTTAGTGCAAAACGTGTATGTAAATGTCAAATGTTCAGATAATATTATAGATACTAAAATATTGATCATTTATGGTTCTTGCAACTCGTGTACGAAAAGGTTAAAAATATATGAGACCATATTTTTTCTACGAACTAGGTATATTTGAATGTTTTCTCCTGTAGACATTGGCATAACCCTACACGAATCAGTATTTTATTTCTTAATGCAAATTTTAAATGTTTACAGATATTTATGGTAATTTAAAGTCCAACTGTAACTGTTGGGGTTGGCAGAGATGTTGTGGCCTTTAGGGCGTGCTGTTGGTGAAAACGTAATCTGCAGCATCTGCCAGAGGGTGCCACAACATTTGTAATTTTGCAGTGAAATACACATATCACCATCATAAAGTAAGTGTTGTGTTTATAAGGGAAAAAAGTTTTACAAATTTCGTTCACAAATAAAACATATTTGTCGTATTAATAGTAATAATACAGTTGTGACTCTGAACGAGATGGGTTATATGTTATATTATGGAGAAATATCACATATAATAGTTTTCTTCACAGTGAACTTTATTACCATCTCATTTAATTCCTGTTATGTCATGCATACTACATGGCATAATATTTTTATTACTATGTGATCTTCTCAATGAAGTGTGTGTATGTTGTAGTAATGCAAAATGATTACCTATGATACCATTGTTCACAGGGTTCGGCTATCTCAGTGCATCATTCCCTGCCCGCCAAACGTACAAAATTGCAGACTGCCATTTCTGTGTGCTGAAATTCCATTGAAGTAAGCATTGATGTTAATTGGAGAAGGGGGAATGTTATTAAATGTGTTCAGTTTCACACTATGCATTATAATTTTTTTTTGTTCTTTTATGTCAGCAGTCACCGGTCCCATTAATTCCTAGAATTGCTGACCTTTCGACTTGTGATTACGTATTGGTACAAGGAAACCCCAGCATTCTCGCATCAAAATAAGCAGTAAGTATAATTAATTTTGAAAAAAATTAATTTAGCATCGTTTTTATATATAAAAATATTATGATTTTCGTTCACGTCTATCGCGGAGGCGTCCTTCACAGTTCGCGCATCCTACAGCCCCCATTTCCAAGTAAAAATTGCTTAGTCGTGTGGAGGCCGCTAACAATGTAGCTAAACGTTGCTGGCGTAGTTACTGTATTTTTCTTATCTTCTTCTAGTATGAAAAATACTTTAACTAATTTTTTATACAACAGTGCTTTTTTAAAAGTGACACATTATCTTTTTCTGCAGATTTTGTTAAAATACAAAGTACACAACTTGCCCAAACATTTTAAACATAATAATTTGATATTTAAAAAAAATTGTGTTTAGGGTTGCTTTTTTACTTATAAAACATTTTATAATCCATTATCCATACATTCATAAACAAATAGTTTGCTCATAGCTTAAAAAGTAGTGAATACAGAAGAGACTGCGCTCCATTTTTGCATTTATAACTGTAGCACGCACATAATGTGTTATAAAAAAATTATAAATATTCTCAATTATTGAAAAATAACACATACCTATTAACATCTGAGAGGTGCTACTAATGGGCTGCATACAAAATTTCACATCATAATAAAAAATTTTGTTTAAATTTTTTGTGGTTCCCTGAGTACCAGGGTGAAAACTAGCACTACTCTGTAAAAATGCATCTACAAAAATATGCATGCATTGAGTCTTGAATTGCTTAATATATATTTTCAATACATCTATATGTTTTACGAGTACTTTACGGGGAGTATATAATAGCACAAAAACGGGCCATCTAGCAGTATGAAGTAGAAATTCATCGAACTGCATCAGTGTATTTCAGTTTACTTTACATTGATGAAATACGCTAGCCGTTGGCATATAAATACTAGCTAGAGTTCTAATGTCACTTCCATGTCGTGGAAAAAATTTACATAAATGTTACAGTATACTTTCTGCTACATAGTGGCACTGTTCAGTGTAAAATTAGTAGAATATTGTGTGTTGCTTTTAGAATAACTTTACATGGTGGCAGAGTAGAATATTCAGTTAAATCTAATTCGAACTTAATTAGTGTGTTAAAGCTTAATTTCTACTAATGAAATATGCTGGCCGTTTTCATAAAACGTTTATAGCTCGGAAGTCATTTTCATACATTGGAAAGTATATTTTATTGAATAAAATAAAGTTTGTGTTGCGCAACTAAATTAATTGTTTGTACTGGATGTTCCAGCGTTCACATACCAATTTGGCTAGCGTAGTACTCGTTTCCCTGGGGTGAGATGGCGTGCCACGGCCAGACCTGTCCGGTGAGTGATGCTATTGTCAGCATGGAGCGGTGGTCAACTTCACACCCCGCGTTTTCAGTTGAAGAAAATTTCAAACATAACGATTCTGCTGTCATCGCACAGCGATTGTTTAGGCAAAATTTCAGTATTGGAAGATACGAGAGGATACCCGAACGTCACAACATCACGAACTGGGTGAGTAAGTTTCGCGCTATGGCGTCTGTTGCATACAAAAAACCGGGTGGTTGTTTGAAAACTCCGCAGACACAGGAGAACATCGACCTTGTAAGGACTACTGTCCTTCGAAGCGAAGACGTTCAGCGCGAAAGCAGGAAAATGGCACTTAATATTTCAATGAGTTCAGTGAGTCGTATTTTTCGTGCAGACCTAAGTTACCATCCCTACAAACTTCAACTGGCGCAGGAGTTGTCCGACAGCGATTTTGTGTCAAGGAGAGCCTTCTGTGAGCGATTTCTTGCTCTAGTGCACGAGGAACCAGATATTCTTAGTTGACTGATAATGTCAGATGAGGCTCATTTTGTACTATCGGGCAGTGTGAACAAGCAGAACATGCGCTATTGGAGCGATAATTATACTCGCCAGCTGCATGAGAAACCACTTCACAGTCACCGAGTTACAGAATGGTGTGGAATTTCAGCCTTAGCAGTTATTGGTAATTTTTTTTTAGGAAGTCAGTGGTGTTGAACTAGACGATATGTGCATATCATGACTGAGTTCCTGCTCCCAACATTACGCTCCCTCAACGTCGACTTCGCAGCCGATTATTTCCAACAAGATGGAGCCACAGCGCACACCACTAGCCTGTCAATGAACACTTTACGAACAATATTCCAGCATCGAATAATTTCGCGCTGTGCAGACATTCCTTGGCTTGCCCGCTCTCTCTATCTGTCAGCTTGCGATTTTTTCCTGTGGGGAATCCTCAAAAGTCGAGTGTTTCAAACACGCCCGCCAGATCTGAACACAATTAAACAGAGGATTTCCAAGGAATTAACGCTATACCAGCAGCAAAATTGTTGCGATTTATGGAAAACTTGCTGTATTAAGTGCGCCAATGTGTGAACCTGGACGGAAGTCATCTCACAGGAGTATTATTAAAGAAATAATAATGTTGTGTGTGTTGTCACAAATGGCAGACATTTGTATTTCTGTTTTCTCTATAGCCGATAAATAAATTCTCTGCTGTTGAACTTGCTGCGTGTGTTTCACAATTGTAGGTAAACGCTGGGACAACCTGTATAACAATAAATAAAATATTTTGCTGTTGAAGCCAAAATATTTTGTAATTTCTATTTGGTTGCACCAAACTCTAAGATTTTGTTGGTGCAACTAAAGACTTCTTGTCTTTACGTACAATAACAGTTTCGGATAATATGAAAAAATATAAGGAACTCGACCAAGTTTTCAATCTATATCATTTATATCCGAGCGCTAAGCCCTAGTAGCTTAAACTAAATAGAATATCAGTGTAATAGGAATGTTTTAAATATACAGGATGGATATGAACTCCACCGACAAACTTCGACAGGTGATTCCTCATAAAAAAATAGGTCGAAAACATATACACGACATAAAGCCTAAGCCTATTCCGAAGGGGTTAAAACTGATATTGAAAGTGTAGTTAAAGCAGAGGTGTTTTAATAGTACCACAGCCAGTATGAACTATAAATATCAGAGTTTCCGGATAATATATTATTTAACGATGAAGTACAAAGCACAAAAATGTGGGCTCCAATATCCACCTCCTTCCATAAAAATTCAGGGGTTGGCAGCACATTTGTGCAAATAAACATTTTACTGTATCACTTTGTTTGGTTTTCCCTGTTGATTTGTAATCAACCGTACATGGTTAACAAAACATTCTTATTTTGTTTTTACGCTAAATGGAGCCTATTTGATCAATTAGTGCATCATATTCAAACAATGAATCTCAATGTCTGGCACATAGCAACATATTTGCTGTTGGTGAATGATGTTGCTGTATGAAATGACCCCATGTATTGTTTGAACAAGTAATGTGTCACGTGTTATCCATGCCTACCCGAACAAACTATCGCTGTTATGCAAGTAGGGCCCATAAAAAATATGATGCCAACCCCTCAATTTTCAAGGATAGGGGTTTATATTGGAGCCTATGTTCTTGTACTTTGTACTTCGTCTTTTAATAACGAAGTATCCTGTAACTCAGATATTTATCATTTATTCTTGCTGTGGAACTACTAAATAACCTCTGCTTGAACTACACATTCAGGGGCAGTTTTCACCCTTCGAAATAGATTTAGGCTCTATATCATGTATATTATTTTTTCTTTATTGTTTCGTGTCCCGAACTTAGGTTCCTAAGCCATGCATTACTTTTGTAAATTACTTAAATCATGGTTTCGTTGTACAATAATAATAAACAGTAATAAAGTAAGGTAGTTTAATATTCACCGAACACTGGAAAAAATTACCACATTTTTAAAGTCCGAAAGGAAAATTTAAATTTTATAGTTTCGGTTCTCTACCTCTGGACCCTACACCATACCTCTCCACAAGAGATTACTTAAAGGTTTATATAACTTGCGTATAAGCAAATTAATTTACATAAAATCATGTACAAAATAAGTTAAACACAATCCAAAACTCAGGGCGGTATTCAAGCAGTAACATCCTTATTCTTCTTCTTAAATATGTCTAACTGCATACATTGTAAGTTTCATACACCATTAATTTATATGGGATTTATCGCAACATGTTTTACGAAAGTGTCACTTGGGTGGTTCTTGCATGTAGACTAGTAGAATGATATTAATAAAAAATAATAAAAGTCTTTATTTTTGTGGCGAAGCTAAGGTTTATCACCTTCTCTCACTCTTAACCACTTAACATAAAAAAAGATAACACTTATTTTGTTGAAAATAAAAATATATTTAGATAATGAAAAACAACTTAATGTCTACTATAAAATTAGAAAGAAGCATATATTAAATCGACACGTACCGCATATTGTAAGTTGTAAGTAGATGCACCACTGACACCACCGCGTTCTTATCCCCCGCGAGCGCATTCAGTAGACATGCACCGCAGGACACGTGCTGCCAGACCAGTTCGGCCGAACAGGCGAACAAGCCATTAATGCGTGCCGAAGTCATGCCGAGGTAATCTAGCAATTTTCACCCACAAGGTAATTAAGACACATGCCAAGGAGGGCATCAGCTGGAATATAGCCGATCCACTCTGAAGGTTAGATGCACAAGAAAATGGCTGAAAGAACTTGGCAGTTG